>LPNX011080520.1:111657-121916 GCA_001517045.1 Pseudotsuga menziesii
TTCACTGATTTTAATGTCTATATTATGCTTGGTCTGATAGGATTTCAATGGTGCATTTCACAGGTGAGAAAAGTGAAACCAGGTAGTGCACATTGATCATGGTAGTAGATCAAAAGTTCTTGGACTTGGCTGGAAGTCTCCTTCAAGTGATTGCCAAGACCCAAGAGAACCTTGGGGAGATGCTCAAGATATAGAAAAGGCAAAGTGAAATGAACCACCGGATTTTGCAAGACTCTATTGGTTTGCAAAGGGAGGTGAAAAGCTTTTTGGGAGCGATTGGCAAGGGAAAAGAAGGTGGATCAGCAATGGGACAATTTTCCAAGCAACCTAATAAGAAACGGTCCAGGCATGAAGACTTAAGGGAAATTGAGTAGGTAAAGATGGAGTATCCAGTGAGATGCTGGAGATGCGGAGGACATCATTTACACCGGAAATTCCCAATGAGGGAACATGATGAAGGCAATAGCTGCAGAGTTCCTAGACTTCAGGATCAGCTGGGAGCTGAGAACCAGCACGAGAAGTCCATGGAAGCCGAGGGGCTTGGTATTGAATGTTCAAAGTAAATGATTAGACATGGGATAGATCTACAATTTTGAAATTTTGATGTGCAATGGTATATGTATTATATATATGTAATGGAACACTGAGGATGGTGTTATTCCAAAGGGGAGGGGAATGTCACATCCCTGGTTTTGACCCCATTTGCAAGATGTATATAATGTAATTAATCATTGTGAGGAGCTAAAGGCAAAGGCCCCACCATCGATGTGGTTGTGTATGTTCGGCAATAGGGATAGTTACTGATGGTATGGCGTGCTATTCGGCACATTATAATGTGGCATCATGTAAATACGCACATCAAATAAAATAAACCACAACCAGCTATGACAGTGCAACGTTGAATGAAAAGGGTGTGATTCCAAAGGATAAAGGGTGGGGGATGTCAAGCCTTGGCCTATGGAGGAAAAACCCATGTATTTCCACCTTGTTGATTTGTCACCTTGCTTTTCTCATCCAACCTCTTAATGTTTTGTGGAGTAGATGAGGAAGTTATGGCTGCTGGTGGTTGGGGGCAGTTATTGTCCTTGGGAGTGGGGTGGAAAGACTATCAGTCCTTTTCCCACACACCCACTCCACCCACGACTGCATTCACTCCACTCTTCCACTGCTACGCATCCTCACGGTGGTCTGTTCGTCCTCCCGATTCTTCCATTTGGGGGTCTGTTCATCTTCCTGATGTAGAGGTCGATGTTGTTTTTACTCATGCACTCTCCACTGTTAGAATAATCAACCCATATTTTACTACCTTAGACATTAATTTAATTATTTTTGTCTTATTTGCCTAGTTCATGTGTCCCACCTTATGCAAGTTATCAATTACCTATCCATAGTGGTCCAACTTGCCTAATTTGACCCATGTAGCACTTGGGAAACCTCAAGGAATCAATTCTTCTTTATTCCTAGTCTCCTAGGTGCCCTTCTACTTTTTCTACTTTATTGCCTGTTTTTTCAGTGTTTTAAAGCAATAGGGAAAGTTTGACTAGGTGAGGTGAACTAGTTTTTTGTCCTCTTCATCCTCCAATCTTTTCTCCTTGGAAAAGCATGTATGAGTTTTCATTCCATCACTCTTTAGCTTTCCTAATCCATTTTGCTAATTTGTGAGCTCCATGACAGATTTGGGATTAGCTTTTTACACCTATGGGGGGATTTGATTAATTTTAGTAAGCCTGTTTTATGCTAGATTCAAATTGCTCCTCATGCATTCAAATCCCTGATGTATTGTATTTATTAAGTAACCTATTATGTTACAGGTTTGGCTATTGTACACAGAGTTAACACAGTTTAGTGTTTAGCTCCAATTGCAGTCTCTTTTGTGAGTGATTTTGCATGATCAATTGTTAATTGTTGTGAGTAAAGTTAATCTATCACTGGGTTCAATTTACACATGGTATTAGAGCCATTTTAGATTGATTTCTCTCCTTCAAAATTGTTTTGCAGTTTCGACATCAGTGACTGGGAGCCTTCTACTGACAGTCGGGACAGATTTTCTAAGCTATGGATCAATCACAGAAAAATATCTTGACTCCCTTCAATTTATTTGAATGGAAATCAGAGATGGAGATACTATTGAGAGAAAAAGGCCTCTACAGGGTGACTATGGCAACAGAAGTAGAGCCCAATGCAGTTGCAGAGAAGATAAAATGGCACAACAAGAGGGATGAGGCCTATGGTCTCCTGTGTCTGAGTATTTCCAGAGACCTCCTTTTCCATATTGATGGATTGACATCACCGAATGAAGTATGGGAGAAGATTTCTAATCTTTTTGGAAAGATAGATGAGATGAGGGGACATCAAATCGAAAATGAGCTGATTTCTCTGATTCCAAATAGCTTTGAATCCCTGTAGCTATATTTCTTCAAGTTCAAAGCACTTGTTTTGCAGCTGAAATAGTGTGGGATCAAAAAGAAGGATGATCAGCTTGTCCTGGCCATTCTCTCGAAGCTAGGCCCTAACTATTCAGTGTTTGTTTCGACCTTCTATGCCACAAAACTGAAAGCTCGAACCTGGAAGATGCCTAGCCTTGCAGATTTCATGGAATCTCTCACACAAGAACAGGACAAGCTGATGATGATGGGCACCATCAAACCATCCAAAGATCAAGCTATGATTGGTGGAGATTTGAGGGTGGATTCAAAAAGCAAAAAGAAAGCTAAAAATACACCTGAGCAAAAGAGAGACAAGAAACAGTCTCCGGAGGAGCCACAAGGTTCCAAGAAGAACTACCAGAAGAAGAAAAACAAAGGTGAAATGAACAAGTGTGCATACTGCAATAAGGGAAATCACACTGAAAGCTCTTGTATGAAGAATCAAATAGACATGCTGACCCAAATCCTGGACAAGAATGGCATCTCCCTTCCAGAAATCTCAAAGAAGAGAGAAGGAGGATCAAGTTCAGATGACAAAGAGAGAGTTCATGCATTGGTTGCTGGCACATCAAGCTCACCCAGTTTTATCATTGATTCTGGAGCTTCAAGACACATGGTTTTGACCAAGGAGGAATTTTCCTCACTTGACATGTCGAAAGGACCACCTATAGTACTGGGAGATGACTCTCTCACTGAAAGTTTGTGAAAAGGGAGGATTGATCTTGATCATGGTCAGTTCAGCAATGTGTTGTATGTGCCTGGTCTTGCCTCCAACCTCTTGTCAGTGTACCAAATGACCCACACTGGGTCTCCTAAGAAAGTCATATTCTCCCCTGATGAATTTGAGATCACAGAGATCTCAAGTGGTAGAGTTATTGCAAAAGGAGTTGCAAATCATGCTCAAAAGGTATACATGTTCTCACACTTCCTACCCTGCTCAAACCCCTCTGCTCTTCTGATTCATGCTAATGAAGCAAGAAATATTTGGCATGAAATATTTGGCCACCTAAATTACAAGTATTTTTTTTATCTTAGTGAAAAAGAGATGGTCATAGGGTTTCCCAAGATAAAATTTTCCAAAGGAGTCTGCCAAGGTTGTATCCTAGGAAAACACCTAGAGCATAAATTTGAGAGAGCTAGTCATGAGAGAACCTTTGCACCCCTCGAGCTGATCCACAGTGATGTTTCTGGCCCATTCCCTCATATGTCCATGAGTCAGGCCAAATATGCATTGATTTTTATTGATGACTTTTCCAGGTATTGCTGGGTTTACTTCCTGAAACACAAGTCTGAAGTTTTTGGCCTCTTCAAAGTCTTTAAGGCTTTGGTTGAAAACCAGTCTGGGAGGAAACTCAAGGTCCTCAGATTTGACAATGGTGGTGAGTATGTAAAGTCTGAGTTTATTGATTATTGTGCAGATGTAGGTATTCATATGCAACATTCTATCCCTTACACACCATAGCAAAATGGTGTTGCTGAGAGGAAGAACAGATCACTGAAGGAGATTGCAACATGCATGATGGAGGCTAAAAATTTGCCACCAAAGTACTGGGCCGAAGCTATCAACTATGCAGCCTATATTCAGAATAGGGTGCCTCATAAAGGCTTGGGCTAGAATTCCAACAGAGAAGAGGAAGGCTTTGCAGCCCCAAAGCCAAGAGTGTCTTTTTGTTGGATACTCTGAAGATTAAAAAGGGTACAAACTGATAAATTTGAGCAGAAACAAAGCCTTCATCAAAAGGTGTGTTCAGTTTGAAGAAGAACCCCTTGCAGCAGTGGAAGTTGGAGAAGCCTCTTCTCCACCTGAACCTCAGGAAGTAACTAAAGAGTTTGTTGAACATGATGATTCTGATTTTTCTGATGGAGATGAGTTTATTTCAGACCCTAACAGCCCTACAAGGCCAAAATGGGCAGCCAAGACACTAGATGCAGCAGGAGAGCTAGCTGGGGATCCCAATGACCCAAGGAGGACTAGATCTCAATTTGAGAGTGGTTTGTGCATGAAGGATCCTATGTTTGCTGAAAAATGATATTTTATGGTGGAGTATAATCCTAAAACATATGAATAAGTAGTAGGAGATCCAATATGGCAAACAACCATGAAGGAGGAGTTCATCTCACTCCAGAAGAGCAACACATGGGAGCTAGTGGATCTTCACCCACGGAGAAAGTTAGTCCAGTGTAAGTGGGTCTATAAGACCAAATTTTCTGCTGATGGTTCACCACTGAAGTAAAATTCTAGATTGGTAGCCAAGGGCTACTCACAAGTTCATGGCATAGATTACAATGAGACCTTTTCCCTAGTGGCAAAGATGGATTTCATCAGGCTAGCCTTAGCCATTGCAGCCTCAAGGAAATGGGAGGTACATCACATGGATGTAAAATGTGCCTTCCTAAATGGAGATATCACTGAAGAGATATATATGCAGCAGCCTCAAGTTTTTTATACTAACCCTTCTCTTCTGTGCAGGTTGAGAAAGTCATTGTATGGGCTAAAGCAAGCCCCTAGGGCTTGGTATGCCAAGATCGATAGCTTCTTGCTATCATCGAATTTTGTTCGGGGAAAATCATATCCAAATGTCTATTTGAAGTTAGTTAATGGTTCATTAATGATCATTGTGTTATATGTTGATGACCTCCTCATTACAGGAAGCTCAAAGGATGAGATTGCTTCCTTAAAGGGTGTTATGAACCAAGCCTTCTCCATGACAGATTTGGGGCTCTTAAGTCAATTTTTGGGGCTTGAGATTGCTCAAAGCAAAGCTGGAATCAAGGTTTACCAGTCCAAATATGCCTTGGACTTGCTAAAGAAATTCAGAATGAAGGATTGCAAAGCAAGCAAAACTCCTTTCCTTTCAGGAGTGAAGCTGGAAGAAGCTGATTCTTCACATATGGTAAACAATACACTGTATAGGAAATTGATTGGATGTTTGTTGTATATGACAAATACTAGACCTGATCTATCTTATGCAGTAAGTGTGGCTTCTAGATATATGGATCAGACTCATGAGATCCATTGGAAAGTATCCAAAAGGATCCTTAACTTTGTTCAGGGAACAAGGACACATGGGATCTTCTATAAAGAAAAATCTGATCTTGATTGGATTGGATTTACTGACAGTGATTGGGCAGGTGATAGCACAGATAGAAATTCCACATTAGGATATGTGTTCATGCTTGCAGAAGGGCCAATCAGCTGGTCGAGCAAGAAACAGAGTGCCATTGCACTCTCATCTACAGAAGCAGAGTACAAAGGAGTTGTTAATGCAACAACTCAATGTTTATGGTTGCAGGGATTACTTGGAGAGTGTGGCTTCGAATCAGAGTACTCAACTACCATCTACTGTGATAACCAGAGTACCATTTGAATCTGCAAAGATCCAGTTCAGAAGCAGAGAACCAAACACATTGAGATCCATATGCACTACATCAGAGAGCTTGTGCATGATGGCACCATTCACCTACTCTTCTGTTCATCTTCAGAACAAGTAGCTGATATCTTCACCAAAGCATTTTGTGAGAAGACCTTCAGCAATCTCAGATCACTGCTGGGGATTGCTGATCATGCTGTGAAGCATGAGTGAAGACAAGATTTCCAAATTTTGTTTTACAGTCCATGTTTAAGGGAGGATTTTCCCAAGTTGGTTTTGCCTCTTTCCTTGTTTAAATGGACATGCAGTATGTAAAGGGTGACTAAGCCTTGTTGCTAGGCCCTATAATTTTCTGATATATTATTCATAAGTCAGGATCAAGGGGGGGTGTTAGAATAATCAACCCATAATTTACTACCTTAGACATTAATTTAATTATTTTTGTCTTATTTGCCTTGTTCATGTGTCCCACCTTATGCAAGTTGTCAATTACCTATCCATAGTGGTCCAACTTGCCTAATTTGACCCATGCAGCACTTGGGAAACCTCAAGGAATCAATTCTGCTTTATTCCTGGTCTCCTAGGCACCCTTCTACTTTTTCTGCTTTATTGCCTGCTTTTTCATTGTTTTAAAGCAATAGGGAAAGTTTGACTAGGTGAGGTGAACTAGTTTTTTGTCCTCTTCATCCTCCACTCTTTTATCCTTGGAAAATCATGTATGAGTTGTCATTCCATCACTCTTTATATTTCCTAATCCATTTTTCTAATTTGTGAGCTCCATGACAGATTTGGGATCAACTTTTTACACCTATGGGGGATTTGATTAATTTTAGTAAGCCTGTTTTATGCTAGATTCGAATTGCTCCTCATGCATTCGAATCCCTAATGTATTGTATTTATTCAGAAACCTATTATGTTACAGGGTTGGATATTGTACACTGAGTTAATACAGTTTAGTGTTCAGCTCCAATTGCAGTCTCTTTTGTGAGTGATTTTGCATGATCAATTGTTAATTGTTGTGAGTAAAATTAATCTATCACTGGGTTCAATTTCCACATCCACTATGCATTCTCTCTATGGTATGCACCCTTTGCACGTTGGTTGTTCATCCGCGTGCATGAGTGGAGCTGTTTACTCTCACGCAGAGAGGGAGACGGTCTGTTTTCATCCTCACACAGGCAGTTGGTCGGGCTCCTCACTGTGCATGCTCTCTGTGGTCCATTCATTCCCCATCATGATTTGTTCCTCATCCACACTTAGAGGGAAGTGATTTCACTCTCATAGTTTTCTGTCCATCTGCGTGCAGAAGCGGAGCTGTCCCTCCTCACGCACAGGCAGCGAGTATGTAGCTTTTCCCCAGTGGGGGACTGTGTAAGTCTTTCTATTTTCTTAATTGTCTAGGATGGATTGTTGTTCGCATTTCATCGTGGTGATTATGGTTGCTGTTACATTTGGGGCTGTTGGAAGTCGCTTGGAAGTTGTTTTCCATGTTAGACTGTAATTACTGAGTGGTTACATGCGTGTAATCGTTGGTCTACGGACTGTGCTGGGAATTTGGATTTTTCCCTATTTTGGGACTATGGATGGCTGCTATCATTCATTGTGGGGTTGTGGCTGCTGATTCCCACATCTGTTGGCTGTGTCTTCTCCCCTACTTTGGGACTGTGTAGTTGCCACCGTTTGCATTGTGAGTTGTGGTTGTTGGTGCACCCTAGTTTTGGGTTGTTGTTGAGTTGTTTTGGCCATGTTAGGACCAAGAACAACTCTGATTTTCCCTGTGAGATTGAGCTGTGTCTCATTTTGGTTTGGGTTTGCCACCCTGTTGTTTATGCCTTCATCACAGAGTGGTGAATGAATTGTTTTACTGTGGGTATGCAGTGGTTGTCCCTTGGACTGTGCTGGCTTGGCCAATCGGTTGATGGACTGATAAACCCAGCTGGGTTTGTTTGGCTGATTTGTATCCCTCGGCTATGTGTAAGCCTGCGTTGACCCTTATCCTTGGAGGAATCATGCCCAGCTCGGGGGTGGCAGTGTTGCTGAGAGATTGATGAGCACGCTGGCCTATGGTTGGGTGGAACGTTCATCGATGTAGCTGGTTGCGGGCTAAACTCTTCATCAAAAGATAAGTGTTGTTGGTTACTTCATCTCTGCAATTATATTGATGTCAAATGAATTGTAATGAACATGTTGATGTTTTATGCATCCCTGTATGCTGGATTATGCATCTTCTTGTATGATGGAATGCATCTTAGTATGCATTTGAATGTATGATTGAAGAATCTATGCATTCTGTTATGCATTGTGTTTAAGCTTTCAATTCGGAATTTAATCCCTCGTTCATGTTCATGGGGCTGTTTTCCCGTGTTAGCTGTGTTGGTTGCGTCCTCTTCGTCGATTTAGGGGATGGGGACGTGACATCCAGACTGTTTGCAGTCTCTCTAGTATACCATGATCAAGGTTGGAAGGGACTTTTGTTTCCCTTGCTTTTTCTATCAAGCCTTAGATGTGCGCTTTTGGTATGGCATTGTTAAAACTTAAATAGATCATTCTAAGTGAGGAAGGGATGAATGCTAAAAAGAGTTGGTTAGTAAGACCAAGTGGAACTCGTTAAAATTTGATTAAATATTTTTGTCATAGACTAATCTCTGTAGTATTTAGTCCAGAGACACTCTGGAGAGAAAATTTATGAGGAAAAATAGAATGGCACAACATTGTGCGCTTTGTAATATTTAATGAAATATATCTCACAAGATGTGACACTTTTGGTGGACGTAACCCCAATGTTGGGGTGAACCACGTACACGTGTTGTCTTACGTTTCTTGTGTGTGAATGTTTTATTTTATCTGTGTTATTTTGTATACAGTATTGGATTTATAACTATTGTAACTTATCACATACATTCTTGGAATAGTCTCATCATAGTTGAGCTGTGTAGATGCTATTTTAGTCTTCTGCGATGTAAGAATTACTGCATGAAACAAATTTGTAGAGTATGTATGTGTTTCTTTTTGCACAGATTGCATATGCTTTCTTGGAATATAACCATTGTAACTCACCACCGCAATATAGTTTCTGCTCTTCCTAAATAAGAGAAAATATCCAAGCAAGCTGCATACAACAACACCAATGCTAAAGGAAATTTCAACAAAGCACATCTCTATGACAAGTAAAATATTGTTCTTTGCACTTAAAATAGTATCTACAATCATAGAAAAATGGTGTAATGATAGACGGATTAGTCAGCTTTTACCATTTGTTTATCTCTTAGTTTTGGTGCATTTTGCTACTGAATGGTCATTGTCTTTCCTTTCTCACTGCGTTAGCGTTAAAGAATTACTTGTATCAAGAAAAGCATGTATGGATTTTCATATATATATATATATATATATATATATATATATATATATAAGCATTTGAAAACTCAAGTCATTTCAACGCTACTATTGACATGCTTTCTTTAGTCCATGTAATCAATTGAGTTGCACATTTTCGTTTTACCAACTTTTATCTTAACTTACTCTCTTCCATTTAACTGAAACTCGCATGCACTTGAAAGAAACACTTGGTTAAGAGGAGAAACATGACACAAAATCTAGAGGGACAATTATTTGAAATTAATAGTTCATGTTACATGATTTCCTTGATATGAATGTCAAATGTTTTTAGAAAAACAAAAATATTAACTATCCTGCTAAGCTAGCTTAGTGAGGTTGGAGTTATTGAAAAAAAAGCTACCTTTAATTTGCATAAATTACTTAGCTTAGACAATTGTTCTCAAGTATTGTCCATATCTAGCAATATGTTAGGCTGGAAGGGAAGGGCCCTTTGAGACTTAAATATGAAGTGGTTTGCTTATTCCATGTTCAAAATGTAAAATTTGTCCTCTGATAATAGAGTGTATACATCTAGAATGATATCTTGTAGAACCTATACCTTCTCAAGGTGTGCTAAAATTGGTATTTATGTTATTAATATTAATAATCACAAAAGTTACCTCACATAGTTGGGTGTGATAATTGCATGGATCTCTATCTTGCATGGGTTTGGACTCTAAGCATTTGAATTCGAAATTCTCACCATGATGGACCTATGCAGACCAAGACATCGTTTTAATCTTATGGGACATGTCAGTTATTGCGTTAAAATTTTTTTTTACCCCTTTTTCACACATAACGACATCAAGGTATAAGAGGGACACCACAGATGGTATCAGAGCCGGAGTGACAATACTCGGGCATATTTTGGGCTCAACATGAAGTTGAAGAGCATGAACATGTTTATGACTAACTAATAAAATGATTTTGTGGATGCATGGCCATGACGAATGAGGGAACCGAGTTATCTAAGTGGGCCTCAAGGATCGAAGGAGGTATGTAAAGAGGATAAAAATGAATATCATGACAAGGTATGTTATCACATTAACCATGGATTAAAGCCAGAAGTAGGCGAGTAGTTCTTGCA
>LPNX011080520.1:122020-191023 GCA_001517045.1 Pseudotsuga menziesii
TAAATAAAAAAATCACCATTGTCTAAAGAACAATTGGAAACACCAACCATACAGAAAAGGTCGTAGGCATGAAGAGCTAAGGCTCATCTTAAAGATCTGATTAAAACTTATTACTAAGTGTACAATGTGATGACTAGAACCATTCTTATCCACGGATGTAATTTAAAGAAGAGTCTAAAATTAAACTTAGGCCAAGCATGATGCTAATTTTTTACTGCAGAAGTGGAATGGGAAAAAACCTGGCAAAACAATATCCCTTTATGTATTAGTGTGTTCCATGTGATGTGTGATACAACAAGAGTAATGGGTGATCTAAAACTGGAAAGTGCCATGGGAGTTTCATAATGGCTCCTCAATCAACGAAATTCAGTAAGCATAAATCATCATTGAAATTCTTCTCCACTCCAAATAAATAGTGTTCTATATAATATAAATATATATATTATATATATCGTTTCTTTCACTATGTAGTTTCCACTATAATGTTCTACATACAATATATATATATATATATATATATATATATATATATATATAATTTCCATCACTAAATATGTTCCAGTATTCTGTATATGTCTTTTTTTGTTGACATAAAAAGATTTGCAACATAACCTAGTTAGATACTAGGCCATGGTGTCTTAGTCGGGATGAACTTCAGTGGAGTAGAGAAATCCCCTGTAGGATGAATCCCTATTTTCTAGCATGGATATAATCAATATGATATGTAAGTCTATGGCATCAAAATATGGCTCTCTAACCATTCGCATTTATCCCTAGAGGTTTTAGTCGCATGTCGTTAGGTTTATGTGAATTCTTAAGTCTCCTAAGATTATCACTTAGGTAATTAACTTATATAAGCTGTATGATTTTGCTTCTGGTGGGGCCTTGGCCTTGAGCTCCTCACCAGAAGTAAGTACAACACACATTTGTGAACATAATAATTTAGGCGACACAACAAGGACATTACATTCTTCCCCCCTTAAAATAACACCGTCCTCGATGTTCGAGTGCTTTCTTTGACCAGATTACCTTATTTTCATTTATCATCTTTCTTCTTGCATCCCTTTGTTCTGAATCCCCCCTGATATCTTTCAGTATTTATCAAGCCACTGTCGTTCAAGACTTGCGGTTCCCTGCAACAAGTTCGGGTCTAGCCCAAATTTCTTCAGTATATCATGTCAAACATTTATAATTCAACTTAGAATACAAGCAAATGATCCTCGTGCAATACCACATTTACAATTTAAGGAGCACTTTCTCGCATTTTATTGGTATCATGATACCCAATTATTTTTCATAATGTTATAGATTCATCAATAAAATAAATTTCTATCTGTTGGATAGTTACATCATCCTCGACCTGAGGAAGGATCCTTTCGTCATATTCCACATTAAGTAGGTAATAGTTTAATTACTTAAAAATTCATTAACACCTTTTTCATTTGTTATGTTTTCAACCCTTTGGGTTTCTCTTCCAATCTTGTGTGGACTTACAGCAATTTTCTGAGGTTACTCTCCGTTTTAACCACTAGTTAAAAGTTTTCCCCTCAGTGACATCAAACAACGTCCTGTCTTCTAGATGTCCAATTTTTTTGCCTAGGTCTTTTTGCCACACCATATTCCTAACACCAATGTGCTCACGTGGTAATCGCGTGGCTAACACCATTGTGCTCCTTCAGCATATATGCCTAACACCAGTGTGCTCATGCGGCAATCACTTTCCTAACACCACGGTGCTCCTACAGCATCCAAAATTTTTCCTTGTTCGTATTTGTACAAATTTTAACCTTGATTATTGCAACGTACACCCCATGGTGCTTTCATGACTTTATTGTCATTGTCCTGGTTCATGAATCAACTACATAGTAAGTCAAAAACATTCATTGATAACCCAAAATTGCAATAATCAATAACCATAATTTGCATCGATTTTTTTTTAATCGTCATTCACGAGTTACATATCCTCGTAAACAAAACAAAAAAAGAAATTATTCCTTGTTCCTTTTTCTGAGTAACTGAGCGTAACTTACATACATAGGTAGATATATAGACCATAATGTATGTCGATGTAGCCATGGTCATAATCTCGCTGAAGCCTGAAATGTTAGTATGCAACAACATCGTCAACAGTTAGCCCTTGTATAATAAAAAAAAATCAAGGTTTGACAATTATATTAAGTAAAACAACACCCATACTTAACCTTCTTATCTATGGCAACATATATTTACTAATGGTCGGCTTCAACCAATAGTGTTCCTGGCCTATCCTGTCATGTTAGCATGTAACATTATACATCATTCATCAACTCATTTATTTTTAACATCAATATCTTCAGATAATCAAATCGAGTTAAGCTCTTAAAATTCCACTCTTAACATCATCCAAGCAACAATAATGTTATCCAATTCTTAATGGTTTCATTCACAATATTACCAACAAGATCCTTTAATCTAGCGCTAGAATTCAATTCTAGGGTTCTTGCTAGAATCTAAAAATAGACATATGATAGCAATAAAATAGTCTATAATACCCAAAATGAAAATACCATCCATGGGCGAATCAAAACAAAGGATAGTTCAAGATCAAAACTCAAATCCAAGCAACAAGGAACCAATTCTAGAATGCTCACCAATAAGAGCATGACTCTAAGAATTCATTTACTTAACAATTATGACGCTGGTACTTGTAACTATACAAAAAAAAAAAATCAGTATGTATAATATCATTCACTAGTATCCATGATAGCCTTGGCAAGGTCCACACTCATCAAGATGTACATTGGCCATTCTATTTAAGGATTTTTAACACTCAATCTAGTAATGTCATGATTCATAAAGAGACACAGTTTGACTTGTCAACAAATCTTCAATACCTCCATCCATGGATTTATAACATCAAAAATCGTTATCAACTTTCAAACCTCCATTTCCTACCGTGTCAAGAAACGTGTCAAACATTCTTTAAGCATTAAATCAGATCCTTAGTATTCAATTCACAAGGGAGGAGACTAAATGTCAAAAGAAAACTCACCAAGAATCAAATTCCAATTAATATCATTTCAGCAACAAATTCAGAATTGATACCTGATTAAATTTGGAAGCCAAATAAGGATTTCGATCTCAATGCTCAACCACAACATCAATGGTTTACATATATCAGCAGTCATTCCCAATGTCATCATCCAAATTCAAATAGGAAATGAACTCAGATATGAAACAAATGATTTGAATGTTAAGTGCAAGGTTGTTTGAAGGACTTACGACATTCACCTTCAATGCTTGATGTTTAGATACAAAGCAATTATTCAATGGTGTTAATTCCTCAAGAAACAAACCTTTCAAGGGAAGATAAGCCTAGTTTCAGATGTGCGACATGTTTGCTATCAACCACCCAACATGTTACGATGAGTAGATCATCCATATGAGTTTTGTGCAAGTTATTTGTTCATGGTTTGCATGACACCGCAAGTGTAAAAAGGTGCTTCAAACGTTAGTATTTCTAACATTTGTATAGTCTTGAAAATACAACATATGTTTTTAGCTTTGCTTACCTTGTGCTTAAGTCTTTTACTATGCGTGATAGTTTTGCGGCTAAAAAGTCACTCCTCAAGGGTCATCTCATTAGGTTTCCCATTCAATGCCACTTTTTAACAAAATTATTTGCTATGTTTTATAGTGTAAACTTTCATAATTTTTCCACACGGAATTCTTTTAACATATATCAAGTCATTAGCAGCCAATTAATCCACAAATTCCAACTACACATTACTACTATAATACCTTCGTCAACCATGAGTTTCTCCAAGAAGACTTCTAAACCTCAGTAAATTTGATTGGTGCAACTCAAAATAGAGACGAAGCAATCATCTTAGCTATTTATAAAACATATTCGTAAGTGAGCAAGAGAATAACCGGATACGTGTGTACTTACATGTTCGGGTCTTACATTGAACTGACAAGGTATTGGGTCATCTTCATTGTGATTTTGAGCTAATGTTCCAACCTCCCTTGCATAACTCCAAGGTCAGTAGACATGTAGTTCCAAAGTAAAACATGTAGGAGCATTTTGAGCCCAATTAGGGCCAAGTGTTTCAACTCTCACTCTGATGCCATCTGTACATGTACCCTAGATACCTTTGTGTAATTTGTGAGAGAAAAAAGGGTAAAAATTTCTTTCTTGTTCTTTAAATTAAAATCATAACATATCCATATCAGTAATATGTGTAAGAAACGGAATTGATGAAAACGTTTTTATGTGCTTCCATCCTTTGAAAAGTAATTCAGAATATATCCTTTAAAACGGAAGCTTTGTATTGTAACCCTAACATGGTATAGCTTGATATTCACTATAAAACCTCATGATCTATCAAGCATATAAACATCATGATTATACCTTCCTTCCCAAATAGGGTAAAACTTATATGTAGCTTCAATTTCCAAACATTCAATGACTTCAGTCTTTTAGCTAATGCATGGGTCCTTTTTTAAAAATTATTGTGATATACCCCAACAAATTCAAAAATTTATTTTCTGAAGCTACTTATAACTTTGATAATTCAACGCTTTGGGAAACAATTTCTGAAGTGTGATGGCCCTTTTAAGAAGACTTGCTATCTCCTAATTAACATATGTCAACATATATTAAAATCGTCCAAGGTGATTCTACATTTCCAACTGCTTCCTTCTGAAACCAAAACATAAGTCTCAAAGTTTACAAATCATTACAATAAAGTAGGTTTCCTATACAAGTCCTTGAGTTTCCTTCATAGTGGGCCCCAAGTCAGTAAACTAACTATCATAAACTAACTTGATGAGGGTCTACTCATGCAATTACCCCCTTTGATTCATAATATTATACCATTAAGTACGTTATGCAAAAACCTAAATCTCATTTTCATGACATTTTGCCAACTCAATGCTTCACTCGTTTCACCCTTTATTATTTAAGAGAAGGAAGTCCACAAATAAATATCATCAAGAATATAAGCTTGGAAATACTTCAGAAACATAAACATAGAGGATGCACCATGATAGAACAATCGAGACCAACGTACCACTTGATAACAAGAATAATGAAAAGCCATAAGTTACTATGTCACAAAAGAATTACGCAAATAGCAAACTCACAAAAAGATGAAGAAGATGCATAAGGAGACACAGATACACGTGGTTCACCCCATTCTTAGTGTTACATTCCAAACCGTTTTATTTTTTCCATGTATTATTCCTTTAGTAAGAACTTTACATCTCGCAACATCCTTTTTGCCATACATACATACATCCATATCAACACCTCCAGCACTTAGTGAAAAATCCCTACGTAACACTAGGGAAAACACCTTAGGTTACTTCTGCTAAATAAACTCCTCAATATAATCGAGCTTACAACCATAGTTTCTGCTCCACTTGAAGAGTACTCTTCTCTTTAAATATATTCATTATGAGGATTCTTTTAAAGATCTAAACCATTCTAGACGAGATGACGGCTTCATAGATATTTCTGGCTGACAAAAGGAAACTACAGAATTATCTTTAAAATCTCTGGATAGTATAATTATTTTCCACGTTTCAACTTCAACTTCTTTTTACGATCTATGCTTCTTTTTAGATCTATGGATAGTATAAGGATGATGAACATAGATCATTATTTCACTTTTCAACTTCTTATTTTTCTTCGTGGGTGGCCACAATTAACCCTTCGAATATATTCAATGCATATAGTTGTAAATGAAAACCTCTCTATATTTCGGATTCCATATGACCTAATTAATTACGGCACTGGATGGGCTCAAGCAATGAATGGCATTAAAATGTTCGAAGCGTACACTATGAGGAATCTTGTGTCCACATCAGCTATTAATAAGGTAAATTTTGTTGGGCATCTTTTCAAATGTCACACCATCCCTCAGCCCCGAGACCATGGTTTTCTTTCAAACATATACTAATATTCTACGTGGGTCTTTATGTTAGGGTTTCTTTGAGACGCATACTATTATCCCTGGATTGGGTTTTTTCTTGAATGCCTACGGTCAACTCTTAAGGCTCAGTGAGGGATCGATTCAGCTATAATTAGATCAAAATTCAGATCAAAATTACGCCCTACGTTTGGACAGACGTTGATCCCATCAGCTCGCACGCAGAGGTAGATGCCTGGATATGCAAATCTCAGGCTTAAAAATAACATTCATACTGTTTGGGATTTATCACATCGACACGGAGGTAGACGCGTGGCTATATAAACCTCAGCAAATAAACAAACATTCAGACCTTTTGTGGATTTCCACATCGGCGCAGAGGTAGATGCCTGGTTATCAACAACAATATCGGCTAAAAAGTAAATCGTAGTCCAGACATAATCAACAACAAGGTGTTTCTCCCATTATGTAGATTAATGACGTTGGTAGCAAATACCTTGCGGATCTATTCACAGAATGCAGGAAATTCCCCAATATAAGGGTTTACACCCAAAACGAAGCTTAGTTGTAACAAACACAATCGTAGCCATTTATCAGAGATGGGAAATATCGTTGATAAGATGATAAGGACAATTGAGATCACTATTTATAAACAAAATGCATATAGATCAAAATTAAATAAATCAATCCATGGAAGTATTTAATATCCAAATGAATTTAAAAGTAAGGAAGACAGGACCATGATCCATGCTCTTAATCAGATACACAGTCAAACAAAACGATAAAAAAAACAATGCCTTCTAGTTCAAAATGCACGTAGAAGTTCACACCTCGAGTTTCTCCACCCGTCAAACCCAAATGCATACCAGCCAGCGTAAAATGGTGCTGCTCGGCACACCGGCCAAGCTCCAGCGACGTGCCCCCTTTTGGTGGTAAAAATCACCCACTCCGAGTCTTTTTATGTTTGCAAAGCGTAAGTCCCCCTTTGATCATATCCTCGGCTCTCTAAAATAGGAGTGTAGGTATGAGAAAAGTCATAAAGAGAAAAAAAATGCACAGGCTGAGCGTGCGCGTCCCCTCCGTTGCCGGAGCAGATGAAACGGTGACCAGGTATAAATTCCAATGTTCTTGGTTATCAAATATGTCATCTTAGTGGGTGGCAGATTTCTCGTTTTTCATCAATGATTTAATTACCGAGAAGCATGCGCCCAACCCATGAGCGTTTCTTTCTTTTCCTTTCTTTTTTTATATTTTATTTTTATTTAATAAGTGCCATGGGAGTTTCATAACGCCTCCTCAATCAACAAAATTCAGTAAGCATAAATCAGCATTGAAGTTCTTCTCCACTTCGAATAAATAGTGTTCTATATAATATACATATATATATATTATATATATCGTATCTTTCACTATGTAGTTTCCATTATAATGTTCTACATACAATATATATATATATATATATATATATATATATATATATATAATTTCCATCACTAAATATGTTCCAGTATTCTGTATATGTCTTTTTTTGTTGACATAAAAAGATTTGCAACATAACCTAGTTAGATACTAGGCCATGGTGTCTTAGTCGGGATGAACTTTAGTGGAGTAGAGAAATCCCGTGTAGGATGAATCCCTATTTTCTAGCATGGATATAATCAATATGATATCTAAGTCTATGGCATCAAAATATGGCTCTCTAACCATTCACCTTTATCCCTAGAGGTTTTAGTCACGCGTCGTTAGGTTTATGTGAAGTCTTAAGTCTCCTAAGATTATCACTTAGGTAATTAACTTGTATAAGATGTATGGTTTTGCTTCTGGTGGGGCCTTGGCCTTGAGCTCCTCACCAGAAGTAAGTAAAACACACATTTGTGAACATAATAATTAAGGCGACACAACAAGGACATTACATTCTTCCCCCCTTAAAATAACACCGTCCTCGGTGTTCCAGTGCTTTCTTTAACCAGATTACCTTATTTTCATTTATCGTCTTTCTTCTTTCATCCCTTTGTTCTGAATCCCCCCTAAGATCTTTCGGTATTTATCAAGCCACTGTCGTTCAAGACTTTCGGTTCCCTGCAACAAGTTCGGGTCTAGCCCAATTTTCTTCAGTATATCATGGCAAACATTTATAATTCAACTTAGAATACAAGCAAAGGATCCTCGTGCAATACCACATTTACAATTTAAGGAGCACTTTCTAGATTTTTATTGGTATCATGATACCCAATTATTTTTCATAATGTTATAGATTCATCAATAAAACATAATTACTATCCATTGGATAGTTACATCATCCTTGACCTGAGGAAGGATCCTTTCGTCATATTCCACATTAAGCAGGTAATAGTTTAATTACTTAAGAATTCATTAACACCTTTTTTGTTTGTTATGTTTTCAACCCTCTCGGTTTCTCTTCCAATCTTGTGTGGACTTACAACAATTTTCTGAGGTTACTCTCTCTTTTAACCACTAGTTAAAATTTTTCCCCTCAGTGACATCAAACAACGTCCTGTCTTCTAGATGTCCAATTTTTTTGCCTGGGTCTTTTTGCCACACCATATGCCTAACACCATTGTGCTCCTTTAGCATATATGCCCAACACGAGTGTGCTCATGTGGCAATCACTTGCCTAACACCACGATGCTCCTGCAGCATCCAAAAGTTTTCCTTGTTCGTATTTGTACAAATTTTAACCTTGATTATTGCAACGTACACCCCATGGTGCTTTCATGACTTTATTGTCATTGTCCCGGTTCATGAATCAACTACATAGGAAGTCAAAAACATTCATTGATAACCCAAAATTGCAATAATCAATTATCATAATTTGCATCGATTTTTTTTTAATCGTCATTCACGAGTTACATATCCTCGTAAACAAAACAAAAAAAAAGAAATTACTCCTTATTCCTTTTTCTGAGTAACCGAGTGTAACTTACATACACAGGTAGATATATATACCATAATGTACGTCAATGTAGCCATGGTCATAATCTCGGTGAAGCCTGAAATGTTAGTATGCAACAACATCATCAATAGTTAGCCCTTGTATAATAAAAAAAATTGAGGTTCGACAATTATATTAAGTAAAACAACACCCATACTTAACCTCCTTATCTATGGCAACATATATTTACTAACGCTCGGCTTCAACCGATAGTGTTCGTGGCCTATCCTGTCATGTTAGCATGTAACATTATACAACATTTATCAACTCATTTATTTTTAACATCAATATTTTCACATAATCAAATCCATATAATCTCTTAAAATGCCACTCTTAACATCATCCCAACAACAATAATGTTATCCAATTCTTAATGGTTTCATTCACAATATTACCAACAAGATCTTTTAATCTAGCACTAGAGTTGAATTCTAGGGTTCTTGCTAGAATCTAAAAATAGACATATGATAGCAATAAAATAGTCTATAATACCCAAAATGAAAATACCATCCATGGGCGAATCGAAACAAACGATAGTTCAAGATCAAAACTCAAATCCAAGCAACAAGGAACCAATTCTAGAACGCTCACCAATAAGAGCATGACTCTAAGAATTCATTTACTTAACAATTATGAAGCTGGTACTTGTAACTATACAAAAAAAACTTTTCATTATGTATAATATCATTCACTAGTATCCACGATAGCCTTGGTGAGGTCGACACTCATCAAGATGTACATTCGCCATTCTATTTAAGGATTTTTAACACTCAATCTAGTAATGTGATGATTTATAAAGAGACACAGTTTGACTTGTCAACAAATCTTCAATACCTCCATCAATGGATTTATAACCTCAAAAATCATTATCAACTTTCAAACCTCCATTTCCTACCGTGTCAATAAACGTGTCAAACATTCTTTAAGCATTAAATAATATCCTTAGTATTCAATTCGTAATGGAGGAGACTAAATGTCAAAAGAAAACTCACCAAGAATCAGATTCCAATTAATATAATTTCAGCAACAAATTCAGAATTGATACCTAATTAAATTTGGAAGCCAAATAAGGATTTCGATCTCAATGCTCAACCACAAGGTCGATGGTTTACATATATCAGTAGTCATTCCCAATGTCATCAGCCAAATTCAAATAGGCAATGAACTCAGATCTAAAACAAATGATTTGAATGTTAAGTGCAAGGTTGTTTGAAGGACTTACGGGATTCACCTTCAATGCTCGATGTTTAGATACAAAGAAATTATTCAATGGTGTTAATGCCTCAAGAAACAAACCTTTCAAGGGAAGATAAGCCTAGTTTCAGATGTGCGACATGGTTGCTATCAACCACCCAACATGTTACGATGAGTAGATCATCCATATGAATTTTGTGCAAGTTATTTGTTCATGGTTTGCATGACACCGCAAGTGTAAAAGGGTGCTTCAAATGTTAGTATTTCTAACATTTGTATAGTCTTGACAATACAACATATGTTTTTAGCTTTGGTTACCTTGTGCTTAAGTCTTTTACTATGCGTGATAGTTTTGCGGCTAAAAATTCACTCCTCAAGGGTCATCTCATCAGGTTTCCCATTCAATGCCACTTTTTAACAACATTATTTGCTATGTTTTACAGTGTAAACTTTCATAATTTTTCCACACGGAATTCTTGTAACATATATCAAGTCATTAGCAGCCAATTCATCCACGAATTCCAACCCCACACTACTACTATAATACCTTCGTCAACCATGAGTTTCTCCAAGAATATTTCTAAACCTGAGTAAAGTTTATTCATACCACTCAAAATAGAGACGAAGCAATCGTCTTATCTATTTATAAAACATATTCGTAAGTGAGCAAGAGAATAATCGGATACCTATGTACTTACATGTTCGGGTCTCACATTGAACTGACAAGGTATTGGGTCATCTTCGTTGTGATTTTGAGCTAATGTTCGAGCCTCCCCTGCACAACTCCAAGGTCAGTAGACATGTAGTTCCAAAGTAAAACATGTAGGAGCATTTTGAGCCCAATTATGGCCAAGTGTTTCAACTCTCGCTCTGATACCATCTGTACATGTACCCCAGATACCTTTGTGTAATTTGTGAGAGAAAAAGGGGTAAAAATTTCTTGCTTGTTCTTTAAATTAAAATCATAACATATCCATATCAGTAATACGTGTAAGAAACATAATTGATGAAAACGTTTTTATGTGCTTCCATCCTTTGAAAAGTAATTCAGAATATAGTCTTTCAATGGAAGCTTTACATTGTAACCCTAACATGGTATAGCTTGATATTCACTATAAAACCTCGAGATCTATCAAGCATATAAACATCATGAATATACCTTCCTTCCCAAATAGGGTAAAACTTATATGTAGCTTCAATTTCCAAACATGCAATGAGTTCAGTCTTTTAGCTAACGCATGGGTCCTTTTTTTAAAATTACTGTGACATACCCCCAACAAATTGGAAAATTTATTTTCTAAATCTACTTATAACTTTGATAATTCAACGCTTTGGAAAACAATTTCTGAAGTGTGATGGCCCTTTTAAGAAGACTTGCTATCTCCTAATTAACATAAGTCCGCATATATTAAAATCTTCCAAGGTGATTCTACATTTCCAACTGCTTCCTTCTGAAACTAAAACATAAGTCTCAAAGTTTACAAATCATTACAATAAAGTAGGTTTCCTATCCAAGTCCTTGAGTTTCCTTCATAGCGGGCCCCAAGTCAGTAAACTAACTATCGTAAACTAAGTTGATGAGGGTCTACTCATGCAATTACCCCCTTTGATTCATAATATTATATCATTAAGTACGTTATGAAAAAACCTAAATCTCATTTTCATGACATTTTGCCAACATGTTGTAACCTCCCATTAAAAGACATTTGCATACAACTCAATGCTTCACTCGTTTCACCCTTTATTATTTAAGAGAAGGAAGTCCACAAATAAATATCATCAAGAATATAAGCTTGGAAATACTTCAGAAACATAAACACAGAGGATGCATCATGATACAACAATCCAGACCAATGTACCACTTGATAACAAGAATAATGAAAAACCATAAGTTACTATGTCACAAAAGAATTACGCAAATAGCAGACTCACAAAAAGATAAAGAAGATGCATAAGGAGACAACATCCTTGTTTCCATACATGCATACATCCATATCAACACTTCCAGCACTTAGTGAAAAATCCCTACATAACACTAGGGAAAACACCTTACTACAATATAAGGTTACTTCTGCTAAATAAACTCCTCAATATAGTCGAGCTTACAACTATAGTTTCTGCTCCACTTGAAGAGTACTCTTCTCTTTAAATATATTCATTATGAGGATTCTTTTAAAGATCTAAACCATTCTGGACGAGATGACGGCTTGATAGATATTTGTGGCTGACAAGAGGAAACTGCAAAATTATCTTTAAGATCTCTGGATAGTATAATTATTTTCCACGTTTCAACTTCAACTTCTTTTTAGATCTATGGATAGTATAAGGATGACGAACAAAAATCATTATTTCACTTTTCAACTTCTTATTTTTCTTCGTGGGTGGCCACAATTAACCCTTCGAATATCTTCAATGCATATAGTTGTAAATGGAAACCTCTCTATATTTCGGATTCCATATGACCTAACAAATTACAGCACTAGACGGGCTCAAGCAATGAATGGCATTAAAATGTTCGAATCGTACACTATGAGGAATCTTGTGTCCACATCAGCTATTAATAAGTTAAAGTTTGTTGGGCATCCTTTCAAATGTCACACCATCCCTCATCCCTGAGACCATGGTTTTCTTTCAAACATATACTAATATTCTAGGTGGGTCTTTATGTTAGGGTTTCTTTGAGACGCATACTATTATCCCTAGATTGGGTTTTTTCTTGAATGCCTATGGTCAGCTCTTAAGGCTCAACGAGGGATCGATTCAGCCATAATCATAACCATCCACACTACATCGTAAATTCAGATCAAAATTACGCCCTACATTTTGACAGATGCTGATCCCATCAGCTCGCATGCAGAGGTCGATGCCTGGCTATGCAAATCTCAGGATTAAAAATAACATTCATACTATTTGGGATTTATCACATCGACAGGGAGGTAGACACCTGGCTATATCAACCTCGGCAAAAAACAAACATTCAGACCTTTAGTGCATTTCCACATTGGCGCAGAGGTAGATGCCTCGTTATAAACAAAAATCTCGGCTAAAAAGTAAATCGTAGTCTAGACATAATCAACAACAAGGTGTTTCTCCCATTGTATAGAGTAAGGACATTGGTAGCAAATCCCTTGCGAATCTATTCACAGAATGCAGGAAATTCCCCAATATAAGGGTTTACACCCAAGACGCAGCTTAGTTGTAACAAACACAATCGTAGCCATTTATCAGAGATGGGACAAATCGCTGATAAGATGATCAGGATGATTGACATCACTATTTAGAAACAAAATGTGTATAGATAAAAATGAAATAAATCAATCCATGGAAGTATTTAATATCCAGATGAATTTAAAAGTAAGGAAGACAAGACCATGATCCATGCTCTTAATCAGATACACAGTCAAAGAAAACGATAAAAAAAAACAATGCCTTCTAGTTCAAAACGTAGGTAGAAGTTCAGACCTTGAGTTTCTCCACCCGTCAAACCCAAATGCATACCAGCCAGCGTAAAATGGTGCTGCTCGGCACATCGGCCAAGCTCCAGCGACGCACCCCCTTTGGTGGTAAAAATCACCCACTCTTGTTCTTTTTATGTTTGCAAAGCGTAAGTTCCCCTTTGATCATATCCTTGCCTCTCTAAAATAGGAGTGAAGGTATGAGAAAAAACATAAAGAGAAAAAAAACGCACAGGGTGAGCGTGCGCGTCCCCTCCGTTCCCGGAGCAGATGAAACGGTGACCAGGTATAAATTCCAATGTTCTTGGTTATCAAATCTGTCATCCTTAGTGGGTGGTAGATTTCTCGTTTTTAGTCAGTGATTTAATTACCGAGAAGCATGCGCCCAAGCCATGAGGGTTTCTTTCTTTTCGTTTCTTTTATTTTATTTTATTTTTATTTAATAAGTGCCATGGGAGTTTCATAACGCCTCCTCAATCAACGAAATTCAGTAAGCATAAATTAGCATTGAAGTTCTTCTCCACTCCGAATAAATAGTGTTCTATATAATATACATATATATATTATATATATCATTTCTTTCACTATGTAGTTTCCACTATAATGTTCTACATACTATATATATATATAGAAGTACTTTTCTTTTGCTATATAATGCTCCACTATTTTATAGGATGTTTTACACATTATATATATATATATATAATTTCCATCACTATATATGTTCCAGTATTTTGTATATGTCTTTTTTTGTCGACATAAAAAGATTTGCAACATAACCTAGTTAGATACTAGGCCATGGTGTCTTAGTCGGGATGAACTTTAGTGGAGTAGAGAAATCGCTTGTAGGATGAATCCCTATTTTCTATCATGGATATAATCAATATGATATGTAAGTCTATGGCATCAAAATATGGCTCTCTAACCATTTGCCTTTATCCCTAGAGGTTTTAGTCATGCGTCGTTAGGTTTATGTGAAGTCTTAAGTGTACTAAGATTATCACTTAGGTAATTAACTTGTATAAGCTGTATGATTTTTCTTATGGTGGGGCCTTGGCCTTGAGCTCCTCACCAGAAGTAAGTACAACACACATTTGTGAACATAATAATTAAGGTGACATAACAAGGACATTACAATTTCCTTGATATGAATGTCAAATGTTTTTAGAAAAACAAAAATATTAACTATCCTCCTAAGCAACCTTAGTGAGGTTGGAGTTATTGAAAAAAAAACTACCTTTAATTTGCATAAATTACTTAGCTTAGACAGTTGTTCTCAAGTATTGTCCATATCTAGCAATCTGTTAGGCTGGAAGGGAAGGGCCCTTTGAGACTTAAATATGAAGTGGTTTGCTTATTCCATGTTCAAAATGTAAAATTTGTCCTCTGATAATAGAGTGTATACATCTAGAATGATATGTTGTAGAACCTGTACCTTCTCAAGGTTTGCTAAAATTGGTATTTATGTTATTAATATTAATAATCACAAAAGTTACCTCACATAGTTGGGTGTGATAATTGCATGGATCTCTATCTTGCATGGGTTTGGACTCTAAGCATTTGAATTTGAAATTCTCACCATGAGGGAGCTATGCAGACCAAGACACCATTTTAATCTTATGGGGCATGTGAGTTATTGCGTTAAAACAAAAATTTACCCCTTTTCACACATAACGACATCAAGGTATAAGAGGGACACTACACCACAACACCAAGCACCTCATATGTTTTAATCAAACAAAAAATTTAGCATCTACCCCATTACTCTTCACACCTCATAAGGAATCCTTAAAAATAAAAAACGCCTAACAATTTTAACCATTACTCTTCACACCTCGTAAGGAATCCTTAGAAATTAAGAAACACCTAACAACAATTTTAATCGAAATGGTTATAATGTCAATGGTTCTTGAAAACCAAAATTCCACCATCTTTATCATTGTTTCTCACTCCTCCCTCTTGGAACTTTTAAATAATCATTCTACTCTCCACTTTCAACATCATATTTGTTTAACCCCTTTAGTTAATCCACATTTTCCTTCCTTATCATATAACTTAACTTGTTTTAAATTTAGTTTTATGTTCGAGATGTTATTAATTAAATTTCAAATTGTAAATTAATTTTTAATTTATATTTTTTTTCTTTTCCTTGATCTTATATATTTCTCTTAATTTAAATGATTGTCCTACAAATATTTCTAAACTTGTATTTTCTCTTCATTTCTTTTGATCTTGAGTTAATTCTTATTTTTTTTGGTAAGGCATGCATTAACGAAGTTTCAAATCAGTGACCTTATGCAATGAGTTCCTTAACAATACACTCATTCACCGTCTATTCTACACTCAATGAACTTTAGTTAACTCATTTTAATACAATTTTCTATGTTATATTTTTTTATATCTTTTAATTCATTTTTTAATCAATTTATATTCAATCTTCATTTAATAATAATAATTTATTGTTCAGGTCACATCCAATCCAAACACCAATTTGGTGTATACGACCCCCTCATTTGTGGGATAAGGAACCCCTTGTGAATTTATTTAATTGCTAATGTCTATATAGGTGTACATACCGTACCCCCCTGCGGATTTGAACCTATAAATTCCTAGGAGGAAACACATATTCTTATATTACAATTATTATGTAATAGTTTACATATCTTTTAATCCAAATTTTCATAAAATTTGTATTCCATCTTCATTTTATATATCCCTTATATTACAATTCTTATATTATAGCTTATATATTGTTAAATTCTCATATTATAGTCTCTATATTATTTATTTATTGTTAATTTTTTATATTATATTTTATGATGATGATTATGATGACGATGATAGTTAACATCCACATAGAATTTTTTTTGTGTATCATAGCTTAAGGAAGAGAAGTAAGGAACTACTCAATTTTCTTTAGAGTTTTATTTATGTGCTAAAAAATATTGGGGAGGAGCATTCTTAAATTACTATATTTTTTATGAGATTGAAGGTTGAGTAGGTCCGTACTGTAACAAAAAATTTGAAACTCAGATCTTATGTGGGTGTATGCAGAATCTAATAGGAAGTCTTTTTCATCCTCAACACTCATAGTCTCACAAATATGGCATATCCTTTCATCCCACGAAGTTTTAGAAAATTTCCAATGTCTTGCTTCACTATGCAACTCATGAATGTTTGTTCTTATTTTATCTATGTGGATCTTCTTCTATACTCTAGTTAAAACAAATACATCATTTTTTTTCAATATTAGGGTTAATGACTTCCTTGTAATATATTAATTTTCTCTTATCCTCTAAATTTTCATCACACCACAACTTCTCTCTAAATTTCAAGTAATAATATTTTTAATATCATCTATATTTCACAAAGTGACATTTTTGCCAATTGTACACAACCGATTAACCAAGAAACTGAATATTTATGCCAACCTCGCTTTAGCCTTAGTTGGTTTTTAATTGAATTCAAAGCAAATTTTGAATGTCTCTAGTCTCCCAAGATATTTCATTTGTTCTTGTTCATTAGATACCTAGTCATAACAATGCTCTCAATGTGAGAAAGGCCCACTGCAATCAAGAGAATAGGACATGGTGCATTGCTTTTGATTTTAAGATTGTAAGTTATAAAACACTTATGGATTTGCTTAATCCTTCTCCAAGATTCTCTAAAGAGGTTGCATACCCAAAATTCACCCCCATGTAGGAGAATGAGAGTGATGAGAGTCCCAAAGAGGAATTTCTTTTTATCCCATGTCACAAGGTTTTCCAACTTACAATTATTTTCAACACACAAATAATCTTTCCACCCTCCATTCATCATTTCCCAATGATGTAATTCTAGTTAAGCTTGTGATGGATATCATCCCAAGATATTTGTTGGAAGTCAATTCCTTTAAGTTGTTTCCATACAAATAAGTAGCATACATGACTTTATTAGATTTTATCAACATAACTTTGTTTTGTTGATATTAACGGTCATCCCCATACCAAACCATAAATCCTTGAGAAATATTTATTGCTTATCAAGATCAAATAGAGATATTTCCTTAAAAAACATTATCCATTATCATCAACATAAAGAAGGAGGATGATGGAAATTCATGTTAACGTCATGCTAGTGTAGCCTACCTCTATTAAACAACCTTCTGAATTATCAATGTATATACCAATAACGGGAGGGAAGAGGGGGAATCCGTGATTAACACCTATATTACAATTAATATATTTTGACCAACCCCCAATGTTCTTGAACTTGGAAATGGAATTTTTGTACAATCTTCTTACAGAGACTATCAAATCGAAATAACCTTCAACTCTTTTAATATCTTCCACAAGTTATTTCTAGGCATTGTATCAAAAGATTTATTAAAGTCCACAAAGAAACAAAAGAGATTGAGCTCATTATTTCAACATTCATATGTGATGATCTTGAGAGGTGTTTTATGGTGGAATGATATGTTCTAAGTATGGATTTCCCTTTATCTTTTTTAACCTCTACTTTCTATCGATATGTTGATCTTATTTTCAAAAAAAGTACCACATAATTTGGATAAGAAAGGGATAATCATAATGGTCCTATAATTAGAGGGGTTATTTTAATCTCCACTTAAAAAAATAGGTACAATAAGGATTTGATTCAAAGGTACAATGAATCCTTGATTGACTGCTAGATTGAAGAGATTGTGGATGTGAGGGATGAGGACAGATCCCCTAAGTTTTAGAATTTTAGCTTGGTAGCCTTCGATGTCCTTAGCTTTCCCTTTCATAAGGCACATAATACAAAAATCTATATCTTATAAAGAAAAAATACCATCTTCCACAGAAATGGGTTGAATGTTGTCCATGAAATTATTTGATTCATAAATCTTCTTAAGAAAGGAATTCCAATTACTCAATACAATCATGTTTTTTTAACAAAATTAGGTACTTTTTTATATTAAAAAAAGGTCTCCACTGAACTCGAATACCTTTGGTTACAAAACTTACTTTATAGAGTCTCAGAATTACTAGTTTAAAATGTACTCCTATGATAAGAGAAATATTTGTTGCTAGACACTTACATTCTTCAAATTTCAAATTGATACTGCAAATATGGTTAGTTTAAATCCTAATGATAGTGCTTAGTATCAAAATACATTTGAGCTGCATTTACAAAAAGGGAAAAAAAGATAATTCCTGACATTCTGATGTTACAAACAACTAGGCCTATTCATGCTTCAAAGCAGAAAAAGTATGACATAAATCCTCATCATTACTCTTCTCATCTACATATTTGTCTTCAATAGATACCAACAACATTAATTTATTTTGTGATATTTTATAGTGTAGTGGCAGAATTTTGGACTTTTCCCTATAGCTTGGTGATGGCTTGCTCCCGCTCTTTCTATTTTCCTTTCCAATAGTTGATTTCAACCTTAGCATTTATTAACCTCATTCTCATGTGCTTAATTTGAGTTTGAAGGAAGTCATAATTGATATTGGACATTAGTTGATACCTAACATAATGTTATTCCCAAGCCCTATACCTTTTGAGTAGATTCTTAATAGTGTTATATCTATTATCATTGACATCATCTTTCTTTATGATTCCAGGCCTACGTTCTAAATTTCCTTGCTTCCATTGTCCTATTCTATTGTTTGAACAATAGTATAAAAAAGTACATGTACATTTGAAACCTTCAAATTTGAGGATTTGGAGACCAACCTAACCGAGGTTACAAACAAAGTAACCAAATATATCCTCAAAACCAATCAAAATAGAAAACTAGGAGCTATATATAGTATAACCACTATAATTCATAAGATATAGTAGAATAAGACTTCCAGGATCTTTCCTCAATATCCCAGGAAATATTCTCACTACAACAGACCTCCAAATTCATATAAATATCAAGGTTAAGGTCTACATTTCCATATTCACCAATTTGGAAAATGTGATAATTTCTAGGATAGTTGTACTCTATAACCTTGTCAATATAATAACTCAGATAGATCTCCAGATATGACCAATTGCAAGTTGACAGACTTACTCAACATTCCAACAAGTATTTAAACTATCCAACATTAACACACTAGAATAATTCTCAATTCTATTGAGACCCAACACATAAGGAAAAATATCATGTTGAACTACCAAATAGAGAATAGTATCCACCGTATATTTTTTACCATCTTCAACTTCAAGAATCTCAAGGTAGTAATTATATTCAACGAATTTCTTGTGAGGTTGTCATAGGTCACCTACCTGAGTTTTTCCAACTAGTTGGAGCGGACGAATCCAAATTTTGTCTCCCAACCTGTCAACAAAAACACAAATGAACTCCTTTAGATAATGAATTTGATTCAGAGGTTAACAATTCAACTATAATTCCAGGGATGATTTTAAGGAACCATACTTATTTAAAAGTGTATAAATGTTGGCGAATATTACCAATTCTTCAAACGACAACTATAAAATGATTGGCGATATTTTTCAAAAAATATTTTAATTTACAAGGATTTTATATCATTTATATAATAATTTGGCTATTTTTAGGGTGAAAAAAGTTTACCCCATCGAAATTGGGCGAAACAGGGCTTCAAAAAATGCAAAATGGTGAATCTTTTTTGGGAGAAAAACATGGAAAAATAGCCCACTAGGCTAAAATTCACCCCTAAAATCATCCCTGTATAATTCTATATAGATCCAATGTTGAGTTTGCTTTGGAATTATTAATTCTAGTTCACTATAGTCCCATAAAGTACAAATTCCTCCTAATGCTCCTCTCAAGCTTACTACAACACCTTTACTTGCTTCCATATATATTATGCCCTATTGCTTGCATATATTTATCCTATAATTTAGTCTCCTAGATAAGAAGGATTGAAGTATTTTCCACCTTTATTAACTTCCTAACGACTTCTTCCTTTATTTTCCATATTTATCAACTTCGTGACCCTCTGCAATTCCATGAGACTAGATTCATTCCTTAACTATTAGTTTGGTGGAACCTCCCTTTTGGGAACTTGTAGTTACTGCATTTCCTCCTCCCTTGATTTTGATTGTAATATTCGATTATGATCTAAAGTTGATTTAAGTCCCCTCGTTTTTCCTTTATTTGTAATTGCATCCCACTCTTCTTTATCTAGCTTTCTCCCATTTCTAGTAGTTCTTTATTTTCACTCTATCATATCTTAGTCCTCATCTATTGTTGCTTGTTTAGATTGTTTCCTTGTTGCCACCCCTTGTAATGATAGTCTACATGTCCTAAAATACCCCATCCTCACCAATTTGAGCCTCTTTGTTTCCTTCTATAGTAGGTACATCCAATTCATACATAAAATACATCAATCGCGGAGGAAAGGAGGAATCAAGTTCTTTCACTAATTGTCCCACCACTTCACTAAAGCTTCTAGGGGTTTATTGGATTAAAAATTCAAATTGATTCTCAGATTTTATTGGTTTCTTGATAGTTTCAACCAAAGAAGAAGATGGAGTGTCTCCTAGCTTGGTTTATGCAACATGCTTAACCTTCTTGCTAACCATTTTCCATTTCCCCTCTTGATTTTTGGGGATAGTAGTTGTATCTTCTTCATTCTTGTAATCTTTAGAAAAATAGGCATAGGTGCTACCTTATCAATATACTTTCCTAGTTTATTTCCAATAGCTCTCAATGAGTTATCTCCCAACAATGAAGAGCATGATGTGTCATTCTTACCCGGGCGAGAACAACTAATGGAATATCTAAATCTAGGTCAAAGTCAAGAGTCCAACTCTTAAGATACATGCCTATGTTGTTAAAATATAAGATTCACTTCTAAAAATTAAATCTATGCCCTAGTTTAGCTCAAACAAAAAAGCATAAAAACCTTTTCCACAAATAATAAGTCATTCTTCCACTTATTTATAAGTTTATCTAAAGACATTGCCAAACAATTTTGTCTAGTTGCAGAAATCGATAAGGTTACTCGAGGGATATCTGAATTTTTAACAAAACAAGGTGATTCCATCCTAGCTTGTGATTTTTGCATGGACTCTATCAGAGACCCGAAAGTAGTTTCGTGAGGTGCAAGAGGAAGTTGTTCCTCATGATCTGAAACCACTATGGAGAGCATACCCTAGCTCTTTGCTAAAGTTCGAGTTTCTCCTAGTAATTCTTTTGGAATTAGGAGGGATTTTTCAAGCGATAACTAGCGATAGAATCATATTATTCTCTTTAGTTTTAGTTATATATTATTAATTTATAATGACTTTTTAATTATAATTTTAGAATATACATCTATTGATATTCTATTTAAATTTTGAATTTTTATTTTAATTGTGAACTAATAATTGATAATAGTGGAGTAGTTTATTTATTTGGTCTTTATTTTTTTGTAAAATCCAAATTTAGAAGTGTTTAAATTGTGTTTTGAATCCATAAAGAGATTTAGCACCCTTTAATACCACCATGGCACCGAGATTATGCAATTTTCATAGTTAAAATATACTTGAAAAATGTTGAAAACATAAAATATTTAGATTACACCAATAATAATTGTTCTCAATGAATTCTTGTTATAATTTTATTATAATAGTGGGCACCCTTTAATACCACCATGGCACCGAGATTATGCAATTTTCATAGCTAAAATATACTTGAAAAATGTTGAAAAAATAAAATATTTGGATTACACCAATAATAATTGCTCTCAATGAATTCTTGTTATAATTTTATTATACTAGTGGGCACCCTTTAATACCACCATGGCACGAGGACAGTGCAATTTTCATAGCTAAATTATACATGAAAAATGTTGAAAACATAAAATATTTAGATTACAACAATAATAATTGCTCTCAATGATTTCTTGTTATAATTTTATTATACTAGTGGACCTAATGGTTAAGAGCATGGGTTTCCTCTTAGGAGGGGAAGAGGAGTATCCCTTGTCCCACAAACAAGGGGGTCCAAAAGGGTCTCATACACCAAATTGGTACGACCTTAAACATAGATTATACATAAAATATAAGTGAAAAATGTAGAAAACATAAAATATTCAGATTACATCAATAATAATTGCTCTCAATGAATTCTTGTTATAGTTTTATTATAGAGTTATTAAAGTTATTACATCTCACATATTTAATATTTAATATTTATTTTCTTTTTCTTTCCATTTTATTTTAAAAAAATTAATCATTATTTTTTTACTTTTTTTCATCATATTATTTCTTAATTTAAGTTTACTTTTTTTTATATAAAACTTTATTATGATAAATGCAAGATTATAACCTTTAACATAATGTAATAATATTATAATGTGAGTAGGATACAAAATTTATGCATTTTATTCTTAGGATGGGTGTATAATATAAAAATGTTAACCCGCGAAAAGGTTATTTATATATAGTTTAAATAGATAAAAATTATAAGAAATTGTGGGAATTTAACTTTATTTTAGGAGTTAGTTAGGCACAAGAATTTCAAGTTGTCTAATTAGGGGATGATTTTTCTAGTATTTTTTGCTAAAACATTGTTAGATTTTATAGAGTGTGGGTGTTTGGGTTTTCGTGTCATGTGATTTCATTTCTGCACTTAAAATCGCTCAACAAACAACAAAAATTACAAAATTTTGTGAGTTAAATTCACCATTCCTTCCGAAAATCAATGGAAAAGTCAAATCCGTCCCCTAGTTAGACAACTCCTTAGCTTCATTTTGGGAGTTGGGGAGGGACCATGGAATTTAGCTTTATTTTGGGAGTTCGGGAGGGGACCATGGAATTTAGCTTTATTTTGGAGGTGAGTTGAGAAGGGATTTGGTCGGAATTTGATGATGATTTTTTTAAGAAATGTGGATTCTGTGTGGTTCAAATAGTGATTTTTCTAGGAATTTAAATATTGCTTGAGAGATTTTTAAGAATTTTCTACCTTTTCGTTGAAATTTCGTCCGATAAATCCTTAGGGAATTGTTTTCATGGTTTAGGTAAGCAATTAACTTGTGGTCTATGAACATTGATAAGCCACAAGTTAAGTATCACTAAATATCCCATTCCATACCTATAAAATAAAATAAATCTTGAAATTATACTTGGTTTATCTTCCTATAATCTAGGAAAAAGACAAGTTTGTTATCTACTTCACATTGTAAAATAAGAACATCTATAACTATAATAAAATGTATTAATTAATTACATTGGCTGCACACCTATAACTGCAATAAAATGTATTAATTAATTACATTGGTTACACAAATAGTTGTAATAAACTGTATTAATTAATTACCTTGGTTATTAATAATGACATAAAACAGCTCAGATCCATAGCTTCTTATTCCTCGTTGTGCTTCTTAATAATTATCCCAGCATTTGATATTTAAAGATATTGTTGAAGATGTAAGTCTAGGGTTTACCGAGCCTCCGTCCATAGACTCTGTTCAATGCTGCAGGTTTATGGGGTCTTACATCGGGAAAGATTTATATGTTTACAGGCCTAGCCTTCAATCTCGCCCTTTCCATTCTAGTGATACAGGGTGGACTGTGTAGTCTCATCATGGCTCTTTGTGTTGATGCAGAAGAAGAAGATAGGTTGAGTTCTTTCCCTGATGCTATTCTGTGTAACATTTTATCACGATTACCATTGAAATCGGCAGTGAGATGCTCCATACTCTGCAGAAGATGGACTCTTCTCTGCACAATGCTTCCTCGCCTCAGTTTCTCACCTTATGAAATCTTAGGCGAGAGCTGTGAAAGAACCGATGCTCAAGTAAAACTTGAAAACATCATTTTTCGTCTCCTGCTCAGCTATTCTGGTGATCTCCAGGCATTTCATCTCGACGCTGGATCAGTGGCATTCTTGAACTTCACTCCTGATAATGTCTGCAGTTGGGTACGCTTTGCTGCCAAGCATAATGTGCAGGAGATTTATCTCAACGAGTATTGTGATAGTTATAATGAGATCACAGGGAATAAGGCAACTCTTCCTGTGGCCTTATTCTCATGTACAACTCTTGCTACTCTTTCTCTGCGTAGTTACGATCTTACTCGCCTTCCTCCTGATTTCTCAGGATTTCGCCATCTGACTTCCTGTTGTCTGCTGAACGTTACTCTCACTTATGAGTCCCTGGAGACTATATCACGTTTTCCCAAGTTACAACATCTCTGTCTGTGAGATCTGTTTGCAGAAGCCCATCGTCTTGTTATTTCTGGTAGCAATCTGGTTACATTGAAGATACACCATATAATACACAATGGGCTTCGTCGTTTAAGCATCCGTTGCCCTAAGCTATTGCAAATCTCGTTGAGCAATATCAATACAGACTTGTACCTATACAAGATCCCCTTGTATGAATTTTCAAATAAGCTCGTCCATGCCAAGATGGCAAGCAATGGAGATCTGATAGAGTTAGAACTGGGCCCTCAACAGATTCCGAGAATTAATTTTGTGAGTTTCTTGGTTACAAGCCGAGTCAGATTTCTTGAAATTGTTGGAAGTTTGAAAACATTGAGAATCCTTAAGATCAGCAGCTCTGAAGGCTTTTCCAGGAGATTTCCAATCACGGCTCTCTTGGAATGTCTTAAAACCTTGAAGCTCTCTCGCTGTCTGATCCTTGCAGGTATATAAAGATATTTCATATACACTTGAATGAATTTATTTCTGCAATTTTGTAGTTGGGTGTTTAAGTTTTTTTGTTGTTGTATTGTTTATTGCAGGGGCTTTGAAGACACGGATTACTACCATATGGAGGTTTCGCATGATCATCTGAAGAGTGTAGAAATTAAATTAGTACATTACACAAAGAGGGAGATTCCTATGCTTGCTTCTCTACTTGAAAGCACTCCTTCACTGAATACGATGACAATTGTAGCACGAAAAACTTCTGAAAAGAAGTATATTTGTTTTCTAGAGAAGATTCTGCGCTTGAAGAAGGCTTCAGCATGTGCAGACATCAAATTGCTGAAGACCACATTCCGGTAGCTCCTTTAGCTGTTTTGTGTTTTCCTGGTAATAAGATAAGTCTAGTAGATAGGTAGTTGTTGTTTTTCTTCATGTATTGGGACTGGTTTTGTTGGTAGTTTCTGTCGAATACAGCAGGCAGCTGTTTTGTGTTTTCCTCGTAAGAACCACATGTGTAGTGATTAAATTGGTGAAGATCACATTTCTGTAGTTCGGTCGCTGTGTCATCGTTTTATTTTATTTGGAACAACATAGTCCTTGGTGCTTTTTATGTATCATAATATTTGTTTGATAATTTTCAAATTTCATTTACTCGATCGACCATAAACCTACTCACAACTCCCATTGCATGAACTAAGTTTGGATTTTGGTGCACCATTGCATACATGAGTTTTCCAACTACACTAGAATATTACACTTTTATAATTTATTTTTGTTCCTATGTAATCTCATCAGTCTTGGTGTTTTAGCTATCTCATGACCTTAAAATTAAATAGTTATTAATTTGTTTTTTAAATTGGTGTACTCATACTCATACTATTCAACATACTTCTTTTGTCTAATACACACATTTTTTTGAAGGTTTTTCACATTTATGGGATCATCATACATGGGAGACTCATATGAAATGAAAGATGCCTAGTTATTATGCAAGAAAAATAGGTGGTTATTCATATTCAATTCACTTGTTACTTATACAATTTCCCACCTCTCAGTACATGATTTAAATTATGCCTCTCAATGAGAGAGAGTTTATAGAGTCTTATGCGATCATAATAATTTATGTAGTCACTAGTTTCCCCTTTCTAGTGATATTTAATGTATTCACTAGTTTTTCCTTTCTTGGTGACCTCATGTTGTCTTTTCAAGATCCTTGTGGTCACATATCTCTTCATGTCTTCACACATGGATGATCCACTTGATTTCAAAAAGAGTAATAACACACTCGCATATAACTAACAATCATGTTATATCTTGTTCTTAGTGAGTATTTAATATGGTACTTTGGGAAGACTCATAACCATACATATTATGCTCCTTATGATTATTAAATACTTATTTTTATCTCTTAATCACTTTGATAATTTTGGAATGCACATCATCAACTCGACAACTCAACATCAATTTTTGGTTGACTTATTACCTAATTATTCTTTAGTTTTGATTTCTTCATCTAATGGGTGAAGAACCCTTAAATATCCTTCAAATAAATTATTAACATGACTTTCAAAGATAATAAAATTTAATATATTAAATTCATTAATAGTACTAAGTTTTGTATGATACTAGAGGGTTCACAAGAAATTGATTCCCATTTTCATTGGGATGAGGATGTCCACACATTCTTATGTGTATAAACAAACAAAAATATAGTGGGTTAATTACTATTTTTATTGTTCCCTCCCAAGCCAATGTTGACTTTTGTGCAACCAGGTAATATGAGAACATTTTAGGAGGAGCTCCGTTAATCCTTTGCCAATTTAGTGCCATTTAGTGCCATTTGTTGCAAGTAATTTTTATTTGTCTTGTCATTTTTATAATTTTTAAGTTTTAATTTTTTTCATTTGTTTTAAAAAAGTGTTATTATTGTTGAATTGTAGTTCTTATTCTATAAAGATGAAATAAAACCACAATATAAACACGACCAAAACCTTAACCCCTCACAAGAACCATACAATGGAATAAATCCGAAGTTTAGATGAGCCTAAAAACTTAATTAGGGAGTTGCGGAACAAAGGAGAACCATCATGCCTTCCACTAGCCACTTCCCTTAATATCATTGTTGCTTCCATTGGCAATTCCCATGGTCAATTGTTTTATATATTTAAATATCAAGCAAGGTTGATCGATTTTTAAGTGGAAAATAGTAAGGAAGATACAAAAATATTGAATATAAACAAAGAATCCATTGTTTAGTTTTTCATTGACCCTAGAACCAACCAAGCTTCTAATTCAAGAAAGATACATATTTTCTTCGTTTGATGCACATTCCAATGATGGAGATACCACCATATGCATTGATGGTTTATGGCATTTTCTAAACCTTCTTTTCATAGCATGGAGGTTCCATTGCATTTTATTTGAAAAATATGGCATGCGTTCCTTCTTGGGTACCATGTCAATTATTTTAACATTGGTGAATTCCAAAGGGTTGGTCTTAGATTGGCTCACGATCGAGTAACTACTAGGAATAACCCACTTATAGGGTTTGCTACTTTGATGCATATGGCCAACACCCTCCCCCCATTCAGCTCAACTAGGAGATAGGATTTAAGGTACTAGTATTGTGATAGTATTCTTGACATGTAGTCTATTCCAACATAGTACATTTGTAATAACTAGGCTTCTTGAGAGACATCATTTAGTGATGATAGGCCATCTATTTTTAGGCCTTCATTTGGTCAAGTTGGCCATTATAGTTTCAGGTGAGTTTCTCCTCATCAATGCTTTCATTGTGAACATACATGCGATGTCCAAAAAGAGTATTATATTTGAGAATTTTTCTTGGATAAGATTAGTGTGAAAAAAATGTATACTTGCATTACTCATTTTTTGGTGATAGTAGAGATCCAAAGGCTAAGGATTGGACTGAAGAAAGTCAATAAATTTTGAATGTTTTGAGAGATAACTTGTAGGTTACTCAAAATCAATAGAAACCATATGCAGACTAACATAGAATGGAGAGACAGTTCCAAGTGAATGACTTGGTGTATTTGAGGTTGCAACCCTACAAACAAACCACCATAAAAGGTAAAGGTTTAGAAAATCTCAAACCACGATTTTATGGTCCTTGCAAAGTGATTCAAAAAGTTGGACAAGTGGCCTATCAATTGGAGCTTCCCATGGGAACCAAAATTCATAATGTGTTTCATTTGATAAGTACTTGGTTGACATAACTTTAGAGTATTTATATGTGTCTTTTATTCGGCATGTGCACCTACTGCAAGATGACACCCCTACATTTGGGTGGTAGTGCACCTTATCTCCTAGATTTGATGCAATGGTGTAGCTTTTTCCCAAAGGCATATTCACATCTAGGTATTTAGATAACTTTATGGTTTCCCCCCTATATGTGTGTGTATATGTTTTACATGTTAACTATAAATATTCCTAACATGAGTTAAAGTCCAATCCCAACTAAAGAATGTAGACATGTGGTTTTATATAACTTTATATGTATCATACTTGTGATGTCCCCACAATTTGAAAATAAAAAAAAATTATTAGGTTAGTCAAATACTACTTGAACTAAACATTATCTTAACTTATGGAGAATGTGTCGTACTTTTTTTCATTGCATTGTATTGCCGTAAGTTGTTCTTACTTCCTTCTAGATGTTTTCTCGATGTGGTTATTAGTTTAATGCTATGTTGTCGTTATGTTGCTTAATATCTCAGTTCGATGGTTATGTATTTACATGTATATATTTATGGTGAATTGGTTACTCATTTCTTATAAGGTTTGGTTATTGTTTATGAGTATCTCTGACTTGACTTAACTGTCAAGGGGTGGAGTGGCAGGAGTTGTTTCCCTTGTAAAAACACCTCAAAGGTAAATTTTTTACTTGTCGCTACAGGGCTTACTTATTTCTTATGGAACTAATGCATTTCTTTCCTTGTCGCGTGCAAGTGCACTTGACGTCGAAAAACTCACTATGATAGTGAAATAAAACATACTTATGACGTCCCCACATTACTATGTGATCATAGTTGTGAAAAGAAAGAGTTTTTATTTTCTTTTTAATACCTTTGTTGGAATATCATGCTAATAAATATTTAACATTTAGAAGCTTGTCCTTAATAAAATCTACATATATACATTTATCTTACATAGGTGGTTGTAAGTTCACCCACCACCCTGTGCTTTAAGTACTTACTTATGCCCCTCTCCACTTGCTTCGTCTCAACATGGACAAAAACATAAACATGACAAAGATTCACACTTATTTATTCGTTTCATTGCAAAAACTATCATCTTTGAGGATTGCCGCATGTACCCACTAAAACAGAGGTAAGTTAGTCATCTCACTTAAAGAGTCAATAAGGTGAAACTTGTTACTAGCAACCCCTTCCTCAAAACTAATATTTAAAATACTTAACAAGTTAGGACTAAATCTTAGGGATATTCATGACCTTTGTTTCACTTATAAATAAGTTGTTTTTATTCATCAAAAAACAATCTTCCTATTGTTAGGCTTTCTGCATGCTTTAAACAATTCAAACCCTCTTTATGAGCATTCAAACTATTTAAAATGTTCAGCTACCATATTCAGTCTTGATATACATTTGCCGCATTATTGATTACTTATGGAAATATATACTTCCATAACCCATTGAAAAATCGTTTATGTATTTTCATCTAGTAGTATAGATTACTCACCTCTCTACTAGAAGTAAAAGGAGTTACCCTTAGCAATGAGATTTTCCGTAAATTCCAAGTGTACATGACATAGTCCTTTATTGCAATCCCACCAACTTAAGGGACTAACCAATTTTTTTATTTCTTAGATGGAAGGAGCATGAAGGTGCGTGTCCATTTGTCTTAGCATCATCCATTCACCATTTCGATCTAATAGTATTCCAATCATGTTGATACAAAAATATCAATATTGTTAAACATTTATTTATATAGTGCTTTAACAACTTAGCATGCGGCATTATGTTTCTTTCATTGATCATGCAGTAATACTCAATTAATGACAGCACGGCATAAACATTATGCTTTCTTTCATTGATCATGCAGTAATAACTCAATTAATGACAGCACGACATATAAAACAGAATGCGATACAGTGAAAAGAAAACAATGAAACACAAAACCAGAAAGACAACCATGTACGTGGTTCACCCAATCCTTGGGCTACGTCCACAAAAAGGGTCACAGCCTGTGATGTTTATTGTTCATAAAATGTTACACTCTGCGACATCATGTCGCCACAATTTTACTTTAGGACTCCTCAAGGAGTGCCTCTAAGCTATTCACATTCTAGAATGCGGTATAAGTCTTAAGAGGATTCTCTCCTAAACCGAGTACTAAAACATTCTTCAGGTTTATGATAACTTTTAAGGGGTTCCTACCCCTCCTTACTCAACCATAAGAAAGCAAAATTACTAACAAGAATCCCTACTCATCGTTCAGCAGCGACAGGGTCTTTGTTCTCATCACAGTCACTTAGATCCTTATCTCAAGGTTGGGTTTAAAGTGATAACCAGCTTGAAAACATCCATGAATGTTGGAAGATCTGAAGTTAAGGTCTTTCCCAATAAAGTAAAATGCAAAAGGGAAGTGACACTGTCGTAGACACTTGAAAATATGTCATAGTTTGCTTGCTGGTCTTATCAATCCTTTATCTACATCGTGTATGTAAAAGTCTAGGACCTGTCAATTTAGATTTGCACCTTTTTTTTTTAATGAGACAAATCCTATGGTTTGCGATCTCATTTAAACTCTACACTGAGAAATCACCTTCCCTAGAAAGCGCAGTTAATCCACAGCGTGGATAGGATATCATTACATTAATATTTTTAGATAGCATTACATTAATATCTGTGATGACATTAAGCACATTCAGTTTGTTACAAACGCTGACATCATTGGCCGTTCTATATTTTTATTATACCTGCGATGACATTAAGCACATTCAGTTTGTTACAAACGCTGACATCGTGGGTCGTTCTATATTTTATTATACCAAAATGTGAACAAAATCCTAAACACGCCCACTGTGGAACCCACGACCACAGGGTTACGAGCCTTGCGCTCTACCAACTGTCAGACGTTGAAACTATAAAAGTATCTAAGCTCAGGCCCAATAAAAGGGTGTTTAGATAACCCACATAAATCAAGCCTGCAATCTAGACACACCCACTGCGACTTCTGGAGTGCTGTGCGTGGTGTTCCGTTTAGGTTTCGAAGTGGGTCTCCCAGCTTTCTTTGTAAAGAAAAATGGGGGTCTGGGAAAAAAAATATGGATGGGCATTACGGCAGGTGCTTTTCTAGCAAGTCATCCAGTCGGAGGCATCCGTTTCATCAGCATGTGCGTTTTCAGGAAGATACGCAGGTATCCATCTCCTAGTTTGAACACTAGAATATCTAGCCTGGATGAAGCGTAGAAAACTAAGTACGCAGAGATTCAGGAGAGAGTAACCCCTCAGAAAACAAATTGGGGGGGTTAGAAACTGAAAGCCAACGATTTATCCACTAGCAGTTTCTCAGCCAATGTTATCAATCAGGTCTGCACCAGCAAATACAGACTAAAAAAAACATTTAAACAATCCAAGGTGGTCTACAGACCGATCAACTGGATCGGGGCTGCTAGCAGGAAAAGGAAACCCATAGTGCAGCACTATGATTTAAATTAAGGGAAAAAACTAGTCCCATACTCAGAATAGGATATAACTTTATCCACACAAACAAATCTATGAACGTGCCAGAAAAACAAGCGCTGAACGATTAAGAAGGAATCACATATACGTTTGCAGAGGATAACAAAATTTACCCTGTCCTTCATTCGTTGCTTGGACGCCAAACCACTCTGGAACGGTCGAGACGTCGCCGTGGCTTCAAAGGCAACAAAACTCAGATCTCAGAGATATACATTCTGAGGCAAAAGAAACAATACTGCTACACGGATCACTACTCACACTGGCTCCAAGAGGATTACCAGCAAACCCTAATCTCTACCCGAGGAGTGTGCCCCCCCCAAAATCCCTTCACAACCTATTAAAACCCCCCCCAAAAAAACGGCCCTTTCCTTAACTTGCGCCATGATTCTCAATCTCAGGTAAAAATTCTGCACTCATTTACTGTTTGCACGTTGCCGCATATTAAGGCCTGAAATGCCATTCATTTTTCTTCCTGCAACCTTTCCACAAATTAAGGCTTGAAACTATGCCTTTAATTTTTGAGGCAAATTTCCCACTTAAATTTCGCTGTCCATTTTAACCTGGAGGCATGCGTCTTTTTTTTTTTTAATTAAATAAGGGTTTTTAAAGTAGACTATGATCAAATTACTTTTCCTCATCGTGCCTTCTAAGGTGAGCTCCTTATCATGTATATATATATATATATCTGTATATATATACATGTAATTAACTCCAATATATTATTAAAATATTTGTTAAGTGTCACCCTCTAGATATTATGATCAAATTTATTTTCCTCATCATGCCTGCTAAGGTGATCTCCTTATCGTGTATCTATCTATCTATATATATATAATTAACTCCAATATATTATTAAAATATTTGTTAAGTCTCACCCTCTATATATGGTGTATCACCTTTTGTTATACAAAAGGGGTATAAGGAAGGTGGTACTCTCCCTCTTAATTTTGACTCTTCGTGGTTTTTCCCTTGTTCTTACAATACCTGCCCCTTCTATGTCAAATTTAAGAAGGTGGTAATTCTCCTCTGTCATAGCTTAATTATGTTTAAAGCTAAAGCTAGGCTAGGGTAGTTATTTTGGGCTAATTCTGGCAGAAAATTAGGAATCCCTAACCATACTCTTTTTCCCTTATACGTTAAATTTTTCCGTTGTTAAGACATGTCTACGACCTAAACCTACGACTTGGAACTTAGGCTGCATTAATTTCAAGGTATTACTGGTGGGGCCTTGGCCTTGGGCTCCTCACCATAAGACGAATACAATAATATTCAAAATTTACATAGCAGACAGGGGTTTACAAGAGGGACATTACAATACTACCTAGGCTCACTACCACACATCCTAGATGATGAACATAACTACAGTCCTATCCTAGTGATTATTATTACAGTCATTAGCACTACTATGTACGCAAGGCTGATTTTTGTTATGCCTATGTTTGTACTCGTTACCATTATTGCTTATGCTCTTATGACCAGGATTTAATTATACCTGCACTTTAACATTTACATGCTATAATTGGCATTGTAAAAGGCTTAACATATTATATAGTAGCCCTATGTTCATTATGGTTTTTTTGTATAATTTCAAATGCATAATGTAAGCCATTCTTGTAATATTACATATGCCACGAATTATGGCTTATCCTATGTCTATGTTACCAACATTGGGGTTTATGATTTGCATGGTGGGTAATTATTGCACTGCGTTTTGGGGTGGCATAAACTATAAACCTTGGGTTTTGATGTTACATAGTGGAAGCCAGGGTGGCGAATTTAATGTGCCTTGGAAAACATGGAGCTTAAGATTAGGTCTTGGACTAGTGCGAAGGTATGGTTCCTTTGCGATTTTACTATGTGAGATATGTCTCTGGTCTGCACTATGGCGTGAAGTTTGGAGTCTCGCAGTGCTTCGAAGGTATGTCCTTCAATATGGTTTTTATGCACTTGTTTTGTAGTTTCAGTTGGGAGGTTTGGAATACTCCTCATGTGCATTATGGTTTGTTGTAGGTTGCAGGGTCCTCTGGGTGTGGGTCATCAGTCTTCCAGGTGTCCAATGCGTTACCCTTTACGAGTAAGCCCTGTTGTAACAAGTTTGAAACTCATTCCTTTTTTTGTGTGGGTGTTGTAACAGAACGTGAAGCTCGTCATTGAATTAGTTCTTGGTTTTGGTTTTAATGGTTGTGATTGGGAAAATGGACTGTATGTAATTTCTTGTAAAGCATCCATAGATGCGTTTATCGTTTGGAGGTTTTGGTTGGGTTGGCGCCTTTGGGACGAGACAGTTTGGAATCAATTTGTGCAAATGAATACTCTGTTGACAATGTTGACCGTGATGAATATTACACGCTCTGTTGTTTTGGTTAATGTGTTGGGTTTGAAAGAATGGTGACCGCACCATTGCTTGCAATGGTGCATGGCCTTGGATATATGACTTTGTAAATTTTATATTATTTTACGGTGGTTCTTTTGTATAGCATTAGCTTACTGTGTGTATATTGTGGTTATGGTTTTTAATTGGTATTTCTGTAAATTCATGTTCATTCTTTATTTGAATATTTTACGCATTGGTTGGCTTCGAGAGTCATGCCATTACTTGGAAATGGCACTCTTTCCATGTAATGTCACGACTGTGTTGATTAATATTGTTTTGGGATGTTTATTTGGCAATGGTTGTAACTGTTGGGATTTATCTTTATGAATGGAGTGTTTTTGCTATGACTTAGCGTTGATAGGGTTTCAATGGAATTATGTTAAGAGTTTACCATTTATATATAATGGGGTTACTGTATTGTACACGGTCGTGAGCCACAAAATGGATAGAGAGTATAATTGTAACTTGGGGTTTTAATTTCTGTGTTAGATATATAACGATTTATTTTACTGCCTATGTATTCGATTTGGTAAATGATCAGGGAAACATTGACATGGAAACTGTTCTGTTCTGAGTTTAATGTTTATGGCTTTCGATTTTATAGCGTAGACTGTGTAGTTTGTATAAATGAAAAATGATATATCGTTTGGAAAATGCAGCTAACGAATCCTACAAGATTCGATGTTGGTTAAGAATTAGGGTTTGGAAATCGAAATGGGGAAACGTTGACAAAGCAACGATTTTGATCTGCGTTTAATCTTATGGCATTTGATTTTGATTTATAATGTAGACTATGTAGTATGTTTATGAGTTATTACAGTGTTAGACGCTACTAACGAATCCTATAGGATTCATGTTAGCCATGTTTTTAAATGTATGTTGGGAAATGGAGGTTGTGAGCTCATTAGGATTTGATCCTGGCTACGACAGTTGTAAACAATGAGTACAGTGAAATAACTCATTTTGGCATTCATGCCCCCAGGATTCGATCCCGTGACCTCTTTTCATTTACATGATATAGTTTAATGAGTTTTTTTATTAGCTTTTATGGTTGACTTGTTGTGTGGAAAGCTCTCTTATGATATAAGATTTCGATATTTGTATTTGATATTTTAAATGTATGGTTTGGTTATTATGAATGTGGCAATGGTACTCACATACCTTAGAGGTATTCGATAGATTAAATGTTTATTTGGTTTATTGTTTACTTATAATAATGAGGATGATCTATTTATAGTTTTGATTATTTATAATGTGCATAGAGACTATTAGAGGTCTCGATGGTTTTATCTTGGTATTTAATTTTGTTTATAAAGTGGAAATATATTGTTTATAATATTTTACTTAGAGCTTAGATTAATGCTATAGATAATAGTTGGGTTTATTTGTAATTAATAATATGGATGATAGTTTGGGTTTATTTCTATTTAACATATGCATGCTCGCAATATGAAATTTGCGAGCAAAGATAATATATATATATAGGCTCTGTTTTGATTTATTCTAGGTCCTCGAAATAAATTTAAAGATAGGAAATAAATTTCAAAAATGAATTTGGAAAAAAAAAACAAAACCCTTAAATATTTTAGATAGGAATGAAATTGTAGATATGGATTTAGAAATAATACATAAACCCTTAAATTATGAAACAGGAAAAAAATTGCACAAGTGAACTAGGAAATAAAATTCTTAAATACTTAATAAAGAAATGAATTTCAGAAATGAAAGGAAAAAATCAATAACCTCATACGTGCAAGATGAAACCATTTCCATTAGAGGAAATTTCAACTCAAAATGGGCTTCCTAAGAAAAATAATAAAATAATATTTATTAATTTTGCAGGATGACAAGAAAAAAAAACTACTTTTTTCTTCGTATTTTCGACATATCTCCCTGTGATTTTACTAAAATTTCAATCGAGAGAGCTCCCTGGATGGAAAATTAAATTCCGCATCCAACGAGTACCCACTTGGCATACTTTTGATAGACCCTGCTACCCTAAAAACAAGAAATCATCACATTTTTCAGGTATTTCTTGTTTTTGTGGTAGTGAGGTCCATCAAAAGTATACCGAGTGGCTAGTCATTGGATGCGGAATTTAATTTCACATCCAACGAGCTCTCCTGATCGAATTGAGTAAAAACAAAGGGAGATATGTCGAAAATACTAACAAAAAAAGTAGTTTTTTTAATGATATCTATCCCCAAATTTATATTAAAAATTTGTTAAAGACCTATACGGTATTTCAAATTTAAATCAATTTCATTGGCTAACACATGATGACATTGAATTTCAAATATGGTTAAAAGACCCATTTTGAGTTGAAATTTCCTCTAATGAATGGTTGAAAACCTGCACACTCAAATACCAAACATTAACAAATTCATAAGTAAATTTGACTTCTGTATAGATAATCGAATCACTTGGGAACTACCACATACCACCCAACCATGACCCAGAACCGTTCTTGGTTTCAATGTGGATCCCCTAGGTTGGTTCCAACATGCAAGTAGCTTAGAGTTCCTAAGGTGAGGCTTCCCCAACTCGGATATGAGGTTCTAAATCAGTTCTCCTTTTTCCTCTTAGGAAAAATGTTCTCCAAGAAATCTCTTGAGAATAATCAGGAATAATATAGAATCGCTAAAAATATGGAAGATCCCCAACCCTCTCTTTGGCTTGGGTTTATATAGGCATACTTTTCAGTCAAAGGGGCACTTAAATCAAGAATCATTTGATTTCTTGATTTAACCCTTTTATTTCATTTAGGCATTTTTAATATTTAACTTAGAAACTTTTAACTAGTTCTTATCTCCACTCTTGTAGGTATTTTTATTATTTAATTATATTTTAGTAATAATAATAATAATAGATGGATCCTTTCTTTATTTCTTATAGATATTAATATTATTACTATTCTTATTCTTTATACATACCATATATTTTATTTGTTAACATTTTTTTAGGTATCATATAACATGATCCCTAAAGTTAGGACACTTTCTTTATTAAGGCCTTCACGTATGGGTTAGGTTTGTTAGGATAGGAAACTCCAAACCTCCTTGCATGTTGGATTCCCTCATATAACATCGTAGCTCTTCAGTACTTGATGAGATACAAAAATTCAAAATTTCATTTAATCACTTCAAATAAGTCAGATGAGATCAATATTTTAATCGAGTAGTTTTCACTCGACATAATTAAATATTTTCAGTAAGTCCTAGTGCTTAATAAGAGCCCATACTCAATGCAAAAAAATAGGGAGTTACAAACTTAGTTCAATTCCAGAGCTCCTCACTCAATACTAATGCTAGGATGTACTTGTAGGATACACCTAGGGATACAATTGCCAAGGATCCGATGTTCTAGAGATTATGCTCAACATGAACTTGGAAGGATCCATGGATAATTCCCAATGCTTCCAATTTATCTTTTCATGTGTTTCAAAGCTTCATACTGAACACAAACATAAATACTCATGTGCTCGAGATCTTCTCACTCAACACAAACATTTAAATAATCTGGTGCTCCAGAGCTCCTCGCTCAACAAAAAACATCTCATCAATCATGTGCTTTAGGATCCACGCCCAATGCATAATATCATACATAAAACATATGTAATTGGCTTGCGCCCAATATATCAAGCAAATCATCAAGTTCATATGCAATGGGGTTCTAGACCCAATATACCAAAATAAAACATCAAAGCAACATCATAATCAATGGGGCTTATGCCCATAAGTGTCACGTAAAAAATGGAGATATTACAATACCACATTATAAATCAATTATATAATAATAATAATAATAATAATAAAGTGCACATGACTCTTGAATTACCACCTAAATAACCTTCCTAAAAATGTAGTGACAAAGAAGAGGGCTTATGAAAAGAATGGCGTCCTTAGTGGAAACACACTCCTAGATTATTGTAGTAACTCCAGACTTTTGATGCACATGTGAGTGATAATATAAATTTGCATAAATTACAGGACAACTCTCTATTAAAATTTAAAACCAAAGTTTATCTTTGACTACTATGTTTTAATTGACCACAATAATCCAAGCACCTTGGCCTTAGTGAATGAGTAAACTTTTAATATATCTTGACATATCTTTACCATTTGGCTCCAACAACATCTTGTATTACGAATCTTGTTAGGCATGTGTGTATTGGAACACTTTATTCGATGAATTTCTCAATGGTTGTGTAGTAAATAAAGGATATGTTAAATTTGTGACGTGTTTAGTAGAGAGGAAAAGGTCCATAGCACTACTTTGAATGCGAGTAGAGGAATTGTAAGAGTTTAAGTTTGTCTTCCTAATAATTTAAAACCAGTTGAATACTAATCAAATATTAACTTTGGAGCAAAGATAGGTTAGCAGCCATGTACAAAAATTGCAACAAAATTCTTAGAAATAAGCACCAGATGTTAAAATTGGCATTATTCTTTCACATTCCATTTAAACTACAACAAAAACACCATACTCACATCATACTTTAAAGAGATATGGAATTGAAAAATGTTGAAACATAAAGGTTGAAGTGTGCGCATCATTTCAAGGTTGAGCATACATAAATAAAGAAAAATTTTCATACAAAAGTTGAAAACTATCATATCTTCTTATAGGAAGTATGTAAACAGTTACTAGTAAAGGCTAACTAGATAACGTGTGTAGGAGTCTTATTAGCATGCTTATTGTCCATAATAAGCTTAATAATTATTTTGAGACAATATTGACAATTAGCAAAGGATACAAACAAAATCTTCTTTTTTTATATTATAGTAGGTAGTCCATCACTAAAGCATATGAGGTGAAGAAGCAATTGCAACAGTTGTTGGAGTAGGGGTTCATCCGTCCCAATACATCACCATGTGTGTCACCTATCATCATGCTTCCAAAGAAGGAAATAGTTGGAGAATGTGTATTGACTACCATGCTCTAAACAAAATCACCATCAAGAACATGTATCATTTTCCAAGGATTGATGACCTATTGGACCAATTGAAGTGGTCCAAGTTCTTCACCAAGATGGACCTCAAGTTAGGTTACCATCAAGTGCAAATTAAAGCAAAAGAAACATGAAAGAAAACGTTCAAGACCAAGCAAGGTTTTTATGAATGGTTAGTGATCCCTTTTTGTTTGTGTAATTCCCTTGCCACTTTTATGGGATTGATGAATGATGTGCTATGACCATTTATTGATTCCTTTCGAATAGGATATTTAGATGACATATTAATATTAAGAAAACTTTGGAAATATCACCACTCATATGTGCTGCATGTATTCGAAACCTTAAAGAAGAACCATTTGATTGCGAAATTTAAAAAAAGTGAGTTTGGAAAGGAGTCATTCATTTATCTTAGACACAAGATGAGTGGAGGAAAGATGAGGGTAGATCCAAATAAGATTGGATCAATAAATTAGTGTACTACACCTACTAGTTATATAGAGGTGAGAAGTTTCATGGGAGAAGCACAATGCTAGAGGAAATTCATTGCCAATTTCTCTATTGTTGCAGCATCTTTGCATGCCTTGACTACAAAAGGGAAATTTTTTCATTTGCATATGCCACAACAGAGAGAATACGAATACTTGAAGACAAGAATTAGAAATGCTCCAATTTTATCTATGCACAACCTGTAGCATCCACTTCAATTGGAAATATATGCCAATGGGTATGCATTGGGAGTGGTGTTGTTACAAGGAGGAAGACCAGTTTGATACCATTTTGGGTCATTTCATGGAGTAGCACTTGACTAGGTCCCAGATATGATAAGGACTTTTTTTTCCATTTCCCAAATAGTGAAGAAATGGAGAATTATCTCCTTCGAAAAGAGACAATCATCCACACCGACCATCAACCGCTATAGTACCTTCAAATTCATATCAAGATGCAACAAGTGAGACATTATTAGTTGTAGGGATTTTTCGAGTAGTTCAATTTACTAATTAAATAAAAGAAGGGAGTTGTAAACAAGCTAGAATACATGCTTTCTAGACCACCACTAAAGAATATTGCAGCAATAAATATCATAATACAAGTGAGCCCTTCACTCATGAACTTCTAAGTGAGGACTATGAGGAAGATGGAGAATTCATAGAACTATGCAAGAAAATAAGGGAAAGGATAGAGAATTCCATGGAAGGGAATGAATACTACCTCAAGGATGGGCTTATATACAAATTGGATAAGTTGTGCATACCACAATATAGAAGGATTCAACTGTGAAGGGAATCCCACACTTCCAAGAGATAGATAGTTTGGAGTGACAAAGACGGTGGAAAATCTACTAAGGTATGTGTACTAGCCAAAGATGCAAGAGAAGGTGGAAAATTTTGTAAGAGGTTATGTTTTGTGCAGCACCAATAAGCCAAGTAACATAAACCATGGGATTTACATGCCACTACCAATACCAAGCATACCTTGGGAGAGCATCTCCATGAACTTTCTAGGAGGTATTTCTATGTCTCGTAGAGTCCATGAAGAATTCTTGTTATAATTTTATTATATAGTTATTTGGACTAACAAAAAAATACATAAAATATACTTCAAAAATGTTGAAAACATAAAATATTTAGATTACATCAAAAATAATTGCTCTAAACAAATTCTTGTTATAATTTTATTGATGATGATGGTGGTTAATGTCACCTGAGACAAAAATTTGTTCTATTGCACCGAAAGAAACATATTATTTAGTTTGTTTTAAAATTGTATTTCTATGCTCAAAGAGCTTGGACAGAAGCGTCTCAAGCTCACAATAATTTTGACAACTTAAAAGGCTAGGAAGGTAGGCATTGCAACAAAGATTATGAAACTGATATCTAATGTGGATGTATGCAGGGCACTCTAAGGGGAAGTGATTTTCATCCTCAATGTTCAAATTTTCATAGAGATGGCAGATCCTTTCCACCCATGGTGTTTTAGGAACTACCCAATGACCTCTTTCACTATGGAGCTCATGAGAGTTAGTTCTTATCTTCGCTATATTAATTTTTTTCTTTAAACTAGTTAAAACAAAGAGATACTTTTGATCTTCTAGAGTAGGGTTGATGACCTCTTTATAATATCTTAATTTTCGTTTATCCTCTAAATGTTTCTCACACCACATTTTCTCTTTAAACTTAGAAGTAACAATATTTTTAATGTCATTAATTGTAATATCCTAAATTTTGACCTAACAATTATGGGCATAAGCCCCATTGCTTATGATGTTACTTTGATGTTTTAATTGGTATATTGGGTCTAATTCCCCACTAAACATGAAAATGATGATTTGTTTGATATATTGGGCGTAATACAATTGCATATGTTTTATATATGGTTTCATGTGTTGGGCGTGGACCCTGAAGCACATAGTTGATGAGATGTTTTTTCTTGAGCAAGGAGCTCTGGAGCACATGAGTATTTGATGTTTGTGTTGAGCAAGATGCTCTAGATCACATGAGTTATGAAAACCTTTGTGTTGAGCATTAAGATCTAAAGCACATGAAAAGATAAAATTGGAAGTGTTGGGCATAAGCCCTGAATCCTTCCAAGTTGATGTTGACCATAAGCTCTGGAACATAGGATCCTTGGCCATTGTATCCCTAGGTGTATCCTACAAATACATCCTAGAATTAGTGTTGAGCAAGGAGCTCTGGAATCGCACTAAGTTTGTAACTCCCTATTTTTAGCATTGAGTATGGGCTCTGGATAAGCACTAGGAGTTAGTGAAAATAATTAATATGTTGAGTGAAAACGAATCTCATAAAACATTGATATCATCTTACTTATTTTTATGTGATTAAATCAAATTTCCAATTTCTGTATCTCATCAAGTACTAAAGAACTACCATGTTATATGAGGAAATCCAACATGCAAGGAGGTTTAGAGCTTCCTAACCTAGTTGACCTAACCCCTACTTGAAGGCCTTATTAAAGAAAGTGACTAAGCTAAAAGAAAAGTGGCATATGTTTAGGGATCATGCTATATGATACCTCACGATAAAATGTTAAACAAGTGATATATATATAAGTATATAATTTATACATTATATGTATAAAGAGTAAGCATAGTAATAATACTAATTGTTATAAGTAATAAATAAATGATCCATATATTATTATTATTACTAATGATAATTAAATATTAAAACACCTACAAGATTCAAAGTAGGAACTAGTCAAAATTTCCTAAGTTAAATATTAAAATACCTAAATTAAATAAAAAGAGTTATTTCAAGAAATCAAATGATTCTTAATTTAATTGCCCCTTTGACTGAAAAGTGTGCCTATAAAATCCCAAGCCAAAGAGAGGCTTGGGGATCTCTGGATTATTCCATAATTCTTACTTGATGATTCTCAAAATAGTTCTTGGAGAACATTTTTTCCTATGAAAAAAGAGGAAAATTGATACAGAACCTCATATCCCACATAGGGAATTCTTACCTTAGGATCTCTAAGCTACTTGCATATTGGAACCAGCTCGAGGGGATCCAGATTGAAACCAAGAACGGTTCTGTGTCATGTTTGGGAGGAATGTGGTAGTTCCCAAGTTATTCAGTTATTTGAATAGAGGCCAGATCTATCTATGAATTTGTTAATGCTGGGAATTTGAGTGCGCGGGATTTTCATCCATTGAAACAACTTCATCTTGCAAGTTAAAATCATTATTTCCTAGTAGATGTATTTCTTCTTAAAGAGGTTAGGTTATTTAATCTGTTCAACCATGCTATTCTAGTTAGGAAAATATATCTTAAAACATATTTACAATGATGAACTAAGCACCTTTAGTTTAATATGTAGGAGGGTTTGTTTTCTTTTTTTTCTGCATTTATTTCATTCAATTACATGTCAAGATCAATCTTCTCTAACAGAGGTAATTTTGTAACTAGAGTCTAGATTTTTAAAGTAAAGTTATATTTTCCTATATATTATTTTCAAGTTCAAAACCTAGAACTATTTAAAAAAAAACCTATATCTTTTCTCTGCTGGCATATTTCATATTGCGAGTAGGCTTGTATTATTTGCAATAAACCAAGCTACTATCGACAACATTGATATAAATTAATGCATAATATCATAACTTAAATATAATGGATAACACTTAAAATAAAATATCATAAAACAAAACTATAAACAAATCATTTCCATTTTATAACAATAACATTGAATGCTAAGACAACGTGACCTCTAAGGTCTATAGGCCTATTTGATCGTAAATCATAACTACTATATACCATTAACAAAAAGACTCAAACATAACCTAATACCAATTGCATTATCAAAATCATATCCATTAATAGGTTATAGGATCGAATCAAGTCGACATTCATGTCATTACAAAGTACACACACACATCATTTAAAACCCACGCAGCCTAGGATCAAATCATGTGGGCTCACACCTTAAAAACCAAGGCTACATCAAAACCACGATAGGCATCGAATCCTGTAGGATTCGCTTGCAATGTATATCAATGCTGTAATAACTTACAAGTATTCCACATAATCTACGCTAACAACATTAAAATGCAAGGTTTAACCATAAATCAAAATTGTTTTCTTGTCAATATTTCCACACAACAATACAAAGAAATATATACGACGTAACCATATTTGAGGCTCATGGCTCAGAGGAAAATAAAGAATCCATTAACTTCATCCATGTAAAAATAACCACTATCTACGCTATCACAACAACGACATCTAATTCGCATTGTTAAAAAAAATCTCACGGCCATCCTCAAGTTAATTCACACACAAGTAAACAAAACCATAAATCACCATTAAACAACATTTCACCATTATTTTACACAGTTGTCAATGGGAAAGGGTTCCATTTCCAGGAATGGCATAGCTATAAGCTAAAGCCCATATTTTTAATACCAAAACTAGAATGTAAGAACAGATAACGAAATACACATAGTCATAGCTTTTCTAAGCTAGTAAGAGTATCCACGATAAAACCCCAACTGTGAATGCCCACATTCATACCGAGTGTAATTTATAAATAAAACCTACACAGTCGCAATCTCAAACCGAGGCACCATTGCAAGCAATAGTAAAGTCACCATAAACATAGAGTCTTCATTAACCAACAAAGTCATATGCCTCAGCTACCAACCCAATATTATATTACGAAGTAAAGTTGTGACAATTATAGCCCGAAGGCGCCAAACTTAAACACCATAAAACCCCCATACTTCATACGCATATCTCGATGCCTTTAAATACAAACATACCTATACACAGTCGAAACCATTCACCAAACCATGTATTCATTCATCATTACAAATGCTGAGCTCAAATATCTGTCAAAACACCCATTTAGAGAGGTAACAAGTTTAGGCTTGTTTATACAAGGCTTATCTATGAAGGGTATGCATCAGCAACCTGATAGACATAGGACCCATGAAATGAAATCCCTACCACTTGCAAACAACGGACAGAGAAATGTTAGAAGTATACCAATCCTCCAACCGAAACAACAAGTAACAATTCCGCAAACCCAAGTGGAGAGCATAGCTTTTCCAAGCGTAAATGTGATCTAGACCTCATGCAGTGACAAAAACCAGGGAGCCGAATAGAGTTTAACCATCATAGAGCCAAATGAATCGTTCATGAATGATCAACCGAGTGTAGGGCTTGAGCTCACCACATTCTGGGGAGCATTTACTCTGCCACCATGTCAACCACTAACATCAAAATTTATCCCCATTCCTATAGTTTCATATCCACAAACGCGACTTGGTAATTGAAATTTCTTGTGCATTAAAACCCCCATCATTTGCATCATTGACTTAGGATAAGCCAGTATTCATGGAATATGGAATATGCGGTGAATGGCTCAACATACATATAACTAATGGTATGTAAACTTTAATACATCATGGCTAAAGTCTTAAAACTTAAGCCTTTCACATAACATTCAAACCATATAAATGTTAAGCCCAGGTTTGGAGCATATTTAAGGTCTTGGAACCATAATATTAAGGATAACTAGTTAGGTGTAGGTCTAAATAAACCCAGCCATGAGTAAAACAATAACGCGAACAACGGTAGTAAGAGATGCTATGATAGGACTTTGATTCGTTTGTCTTCAAAGAAAATGAAGTAGTTTAGCATAGGTAGCATGTGATTGTTCAACTGTCATAGCAAGTTTCCGTCACCTAATGAACCTGCACAAATTGAAGTAGAGTTGCATTATTTCAACATGAACTAAGTAAACCCTGTAACGTCAAGTAAAACTAGTTACCTCTACAAGTGATCCTATAAGTGATACAAGTCCTGCCACTCCACCCCTTGACAATTACGAGTTAAGTAAGGACTTTCCATAAACCAATAAAAAAATTTATAATCAACAAGTAAGCTGTAAACTGAAATTACATACACGCACATGCATGATGAGAAATAAGCTAATGATCAGTGTAATCATCTAAATCAGAACAAGTAACTTAAACACATTATAGAATTACAGTAATAACCACATTAAGGAAAACATCTAGGTAAGGGTAAGAAAAATTTATGACATTTTAGTTTTGCGAATAAAGTTCGACACATTCTGCAGAAGATAAGTTAATGTTTAGTTCAGGTAGTAACTAACTAGCCTAATAAAAAAAATTCAAATTTTGGGGGCATTACTTTAATATTTTGTAATGCAACAGTTTCGTCGATCTCCCAAATGGTTTAACGATGCCCTCGTATCTTTATACCAACCTCACTTGAGCATGAGGTGATTTTGGCTGGAATTTGAAGCTAGCTTAGGAAGTTTATGGTCTTCCATGTTATTGATTTTGTGCTTGTATAACAAGACCCTAGTCATAGCGAGGCTTTCGATAGGGAAAAGACCCACTTGTATAAGGAGAATAGAGTAGGGTGTATTGCTTTTATTAAAGTTATTATTTTCTATAGTTATTAAAGTTATTACATCTCACATATTTATTCTTTAATATTCATTCCCCTTTTTCTTTTATTGTAATTTTAAAATTTTTGATGACATTAATTTTTAATCATTACTTTTTTTCTACTATTTTTTAATTTTTTTTTCATCCTATTATTGCTTAATCTAATGTTTTTTTTATAAAAAATTATTATGATAAATGCAATATCGTAAACTTTAACATAATGTAATAATATTATAATGTAAATAGGATAGAGAATTTATTTTGGGAGTTGGGCAACCATGCAATTTAGCTTTATTTTGGAAGTGAGTTAAGGAGGGATTGTAATTTTACATTTTAGGACAAATTTAGGGAGGATATTTGTTTTAATTAGGTTGGTTTGAGTAATATTTTTTTATAGATGTTTATCCGTTACTTGGGTAAGCTTTTGGTTAGAATTTGATGATGATTTTTTAAGAAATATGGATTTTGTGTGGTTCAAATTGTGATTTTGAATTCATAAGGTATGGTGTGGAAAAATATTTCAGAAATTTTTTAAATCATCACGCTTTTAGATAAGAACTTAACTTGTGGTCGATGAACATTGATAAGCCACAAATTAAATATCACTAAGTGTCCCATTATCCATACCTATAAAATAAATCTTAACAATACACTTATTTTATTTTCCTATAATCTAAAAAGAGAACATTTCATTATCCACCTCACAATAAGAACACTTACATGTAATAAAATGTATTAATTAATTACATTGGTTAAACCTATAATAAATTTATTAATTAATTACATAGTAACATCTATCGCTCTAATAAAATATATTAATTAATTACATTGGTTATGAATAATGACATAAAACAACTCAAATCCATAGCTTCTTTATTCCACGTTGTGCTTCTTAATAATTATCGCTGTATTTGTCGATATTTAAAGATATTGTTGAAGATGTAGAATCAGCCTAGAGTTTATGGAGTCTCACATGAGGAAAGATTTATAAGTTTACCCTTCAATATTTCCCTTTCGATTCCAGTGATACAGGGTGTAATGCCATAAGTACTAACAAGGAAGGCTTGAACCTGTGGACTCTCTAGTCTCATCATGGCTCTTTTTGTTTGTGTTGATGCAGAATAAGAAGATAGGTTGAGTTCTTTGCCTAACGTTATTCTGTGTGACATTTTATCATGATTACCATTGAAATTGGTTGTGATATGCTCCATACTATCCAGAAGATGGGCTCTTCTCTGCACAATGCTTCCTCACCTCAGTTTCTCACCTGATTGAATCTTAGGCGAGAGCTGTGAAAGAACCGATGCCAAGGAAAAACTCAAAAACATCATTTTTCGTCTCCTCCTCAACTATTCTGGTGATGTCTAGGCATTTCATCTCAACACTATATTAATGGCATTCTTGAACTTCACTCCTAATAATGTTTGTAGTTGGGTATGATTTGCGGCCAAACATAATGTGCAGGAGATTTATCTCAACGAGTATTGTGATAGTTATAATGAGATCACAGGGAACAAGGAAAAAATTTCTACGGCCTTATTCTCATGTACAACTCTTGCTACTCTTCCTCTGCGTAGTTATGATGTTACTTGCCTTTTATTATATGAGTGGGCCTAATGGTTAAGAGCATGTGTTTCCTCTAAGGAGTTCACTTGTTCAAATCCATAGGAGGTAGTGTATGTACACCTCTGTAGACTTTAGCAGTTAAATCAATGTGCAGAGGGGTTTCCCAAGGGGTTCCAAAGGGGTATCATACACCAAATTGGTGTGACCTTAAAAATAGATGATGATGATTATTATTATTATCATTACTATTATTATTATTATATAGTTATTAACATCTCACATATTTATTCTTTAATATTTATTCTCTTTTAATTTTAAAAATTTTAATCATTATCTTTTTTACTATTTTTTAATTAATTTTTTTCATCATATTATTTCTTAATTTATTTTTTATTTTTTTCTAAAACTTTATTATGATAAATATAATATTATAAACATTATAAAATTTAACAAAATGTAATAATATTATAATCTGAATAGGATACAAAATTTGTGCATTTTATTCATAGGATTCTTGTAGAATATAAAAATGTTACCCATTAAAGGGGAAAGGTTATTTATATATTTTTAAATAAATAAAAATTATAAGAAATTGTGGGAATTTAATTTTATACTAGGGGTTAGTTAGGCACAAGAATTTCGAGTTGTCTAACTAGGAGATGATTTTCCTGCTATTTTCTACTAAAATACTACTAGAACTTACAGAATGTGGGTGCTTGGGGTTTTTGTGTCATGTGATTTCATTTCTGCGTTTAAAATCGCTCAACAAACAACAAAAATAAAAAAAAAAATTTGTGAGTTAAATTCACCGAATTCACATTGAAAATTGGAAAAGTCAAAATCGTCCCCTAGTTAGAAAACTCCCAAGAATTTAGCTTTATTTTGGGAGTGAATTGAGGAGAGATTGTAATTTAGCATTTTAGGATAAATTTAGAGAGAATATATGTTTTAATTAGGTTGGTTTGAGTAATATTTTTTGATAGATGTTTTTGGTTATTTTGGTAAGTCTTTGGACTTAATTTGATGATGTTTTTTCTAAGAAGTTTTGATTTTGGGTGGTTTAGATGGTGATTTTGAATTGATAAAGTCGGGTGTTCTTAAAGACATCCATATTCTAGGAATTTAAATATTGCTTGAGATATTTTTAAGAATTCTCTATAGGATTTCATTAAAATCTAGCCGGATAAATCCTTTGGGAATTGTTTAAATCATCACCCTTTGGGAATTGTTTAAATCATCAACCTATGGATACATAAATCCCTCAAATATTTTCCAGTTGCTTCCCAACATATGACTCAATATTCAAAGAAAATACATAGTACACTAACTCCCCTAATGTTAGTAAAAAAATCAAACATTAGAGGTAATTTCAAGTCAAAATGGGCCTCCTAAGAAAAATAATAAAATAATAGTTAAAATAATAAAATAATATTTACTAATTTTGGAGGAAGAAAAGAAAATAACTTTTTTTTTGTTCGTATTTTCGACATATCTCCCTGTGATTTTACTCAAATTTCGATCGGGAGAGCTCGTTGGATTTTACTCAAATTTAATGATGATGTTACATCATCATCACGTTTTTCTGGTATTCCTTATTTTTTGGGGTAGTTGGGTCCACCAAAAGTAAGCCGAGTGGGTACTTGTTGGATGAGGAATTTAATTTCACATCCAATGAGCTCTCCTCATCAAATTTTGAGTAAAATCACAAGGAGATATGTCGCAAATACGAACAAAAAAGTAGTTTTTTTATGATACATATCCCCAAATTTATATTAATTTTATTTTTAAGACCTATACGGTATTTCAAATTTAAAGCAATTTCATTGGCTAACACATGATGACATGGAATTTGAATTATGGTTAAAAGGCCCATTTTGAGTTGAAATTTCCTCTAATGTGAAATATTAAGATATGTAATGGAAAAACACCTTGAGCATAAAAACACGCATATGAGCATTAGAAGGGATTACTGCATGAATATGGATAAGAAGAAGGGATAACATATAAGGTGAAATTATGATAAAATGATGCAAAATCCAAGATGTGTTAAAAACTATGGAGGCTTAGGAAATATTTTCTCTAATCTTCTCGATCATAAAAATGAAATATTAATACAAACCACTTGTTCCTTATCATTTTTCTTAAGTTCCATTAGTTCAAAGTTGGTCTCAATGGAAAATATAATTCATCATTATCATCATCATCGTCATCTTAGTTGACTGTGACAGTCATCAACAAACACATCCTTCCCAAGATTTCATTTCGCTCCCTTACATCCATGGTCTTATTGATTGCATCTCCAATAATTTAGTAAAAAATAATAGTAAAACTCAAAAAATAATTAAACAATTATTTAGAAGTGTCAAATACAAATCCAACCTATTTCTCTCTTAAGGCATCTACTGAATTCCTTATTTTTGTAGAAAATCCTAAATTATCCAAACATGAAGGCCTAACTAAATTCATCTTATAGAACAATTTTCCAACACATTTTAAAATTGTTCTGATAAATTATTTATAATGGATCATTCACACAACACCAAGCACCTAATATGTTTTAATCAAACACAAAATTTAGCACCCACCCCATTACTCTTCACACCTCATAAGGAATCTTTAAAAATAAAAAACACCTAACAGTTTTAACCATTACTCTTCACACCTCGTAAGGAATCCTTAGAAATAAAAAAACGCCTAACAACAATTTTAATCCAAATGGTTATAATGTTAGTCGTTCTTGAAAACCCAAATTCCACCATCTTTGTCATTGTTTCTGAGTCCTCCCTCTTCGACCTTTTAATTATTCATTCTACTCTCCACTTTCAACATCATATTTGTTTAACCCCTTTAGTTAATCCATATTTTCCTTCCTTATCATATAACTTAACTTGTTTTAAATTTATTTTTATATTGAGATGTTATTATTTTAATTTTAAATTGTAAATTAATTTTTAATTTATATTTTTTTTGTTTTCCTTGATCTTATATATTTCTCTTAATTTAAATGATTATCCTACAAATATTTCTAAACTTGTATTTTCTCTTAATTTCTTTTAATCCTCAGTTAGCTCTTTTTTTTTGGTAAGGCATGCGTTAACGAAGTTTCAAACGAGTGACCTTATGCAATGAGTTCCTTAACAATAAACCCATTCACTGTCTCTTCTACACTCCATGAGCTTCAGTTAACTCATTTTAATACAATTTTCTATGTTATATTTTTTGATATCTTTTAATTAATTTTTTAATCAATTTATATTCAATCTTTATTTAATAATAATAATTTATTGTTAAGCTCACATCCAATCCAAACAACAATTTGGTGTATGCAACCCCCTCATTTGTGGGATAAGGCAACCCCTCTATGAAGTTATTTAATTGCTATTGTCTATATAGGTGTACATACCCTACCCCCTGCGGATTTGAACCTATAAATTCCTAGGAGGAAACACATATTCTTATATTGCAATTATTATGTAATAGTTTACATATCTTTTAATCCAATTTTTCATAAAAGTTGTATTCCATCTTCATTTTATATATCCCTTATATTACAAATCCTATATTATAGCTTATATATTGTTAAATTCTTATATTATAGTGTGTATAGTATTTATTTATTGTTAATTTTTTATATTATATTTTATGATGATGATTATGATGATGATGATAGTTAACATCCACTTAGAAATTTTTTTGTGTATCATACCTTAAGAAAGAGAAGTAACGAACTACTCAATTTTCTTTATAGTTTTATTTATGTGCTAAAAAATATTGGGGAGGAGCATTCTTAAATTACTATATTTTCTATGAAATTGAAGGTTGAGTAGGTCCGTACTGTAACAAAAATTTTGAAACCTAGATCTTATGTGGGTGTATGCAAAATCTAATAGGAAGACTTTTTCATCCTCAACACTCATAGTCTCACAAAGATGGCATATCCTTTCATCCCATGAAGTTTTAGAAAAGTTCCAAAGTCTTGCTTCACTATGCAACTCATGAATGTTCATTCTTATTTTATCTATGTGGATCTTCTTCTCTACTCTAGTTAAAACAAAGAGATCATTTTTATCTTAAATATTAGGGTTAATGACCTCCTTGTAATATATTAATTTTCTCTTATCCTCTAAATTTTCCCGACACTGCAACTTCTCTCTAAATTTCAAGTAATAATATTTTTAATATCATCTATACCTTGCAAAGTGATAGTTTTGCCAATTGTACACATGTGATTAACCAAGAAATGGAATATTTATGCCAACCTCGCTTTAGCCTTAGCTAGTTTTGAATTGAATTCAAAGAAAATTTTCAATTTTTCTAGTCTCCCAAGATATTTCATTTGTTCTTGTACATTAAGTACCTAGTCATAACAATGCTCTCAATGTGAGAAAGACCCACTACAATCAAGAGAATAGGACATGGTGTATTGCTTTTAATTTTAAGATTGTAAGTTATAAAACACTTATGGATTTGCTTAATCCATCTCCAAGATTCTCTAGAGAGGTTGCATGCCCAAAATTCACCCCCATGTAGGAGAATGAGATTGATGAGAGTCCCAAAGAGGAATTTTTTTTTATCCCACGTCACAAGGTTTTCCAACTTACAATTATTTTCAAGACACAAATAATCTCTCCACCCTCAATTGATCATTTCCCAATGATGTAATTCTAGTTAAGCTTGTGATGGATATCATCCCAAGATATTTGTAGGAATTCACTTCCTTTAAGTTGTTATTTCCATACAAATAAGTAGCATACATGACTTTATTAGATTTTATCAACATAACTTTGTTTTGTTTATATTAACGGTCATTCCCATACCAAAGCATAAATCCTTGAGAAATATTTATTGCTTATCAAGATGAGAAAAACATATTTCCATAAAAAGATTATCCATTATCATCAACATAAAGAAGGAGGATGTTGGAAATTCGTGCTAACGCCATGCTAGTGTAGCCTACCTCTATTAAACAACCTTTTGGATTATCAATGTATATACCAAAACTCGGAGGGAAGAGGGGGAATCCTTGATTAACATCTATATTACAATTAATATATTTCGACCAACCCCCAATGTTCTTGAGCTTGGAAATGGAATTCTTCTACAATCTTGTTACAAAGACTATCCACTCGAAAGAACCTTGAACTCTTTTAATCTCTTCCACAAGTTATTTCTAGGCATTGTATCAAAAGATTTATTAAATTCCACAAAGAAACAAAAGAGATTGAGCTCATTATTTCAACATTCCTCTGTGATGATATTGAGGGGTGGTTTATAGTGGATTGATATGTTCTAAGTCTCGCTTTCCCTTTATCTTTTTTTACCTTTACTTTCTATCCATATGTTGATCTTATTTTGAAAAAAAATACCATATAATTTGGCCAAGAAAGGGATAATCATAATGGTCCTATAATTAGAGGGGTTATTTTTATCACCATTAAAAAAAATGGGTACAATAAGGCTCTAATTCAAAAGGTAGAATGAATCCTTGATTGGCTGCTAGATGGAAGAGATTGTGGATGTGAGGGATGAGGACAGACCCCCTAATTTTTAGAATTTTAGCTTGGTAGCCTTCGATGTCCTTAGCTTTCCCTTTCATAAGGCACTTAATACAAAAATCTATATCTTATAAAGAAAAAATACCATCTTCCACAAAAATGGGTTGAATGTTGTCCACGACATTATTTGATTCATAAATCTTCTTAAGAAAGGAATTCCAATTACTCAATACAATCATGTTTTTTTAACGAAAACGGGCACTTTTTTATATTAAAAAAATGGTACTTTTTTATACTAAAAAATGGTACCTTTTTATATTAAAAAAAGGTCTCAACTCAACTCGAATACCTTTGGTTACACAACTTACTTTATAGAGTGTGAGAATTACTAGTTTAAAATGTACTCCTATGACAAGAGAAATATTTTTTGCTAGACACTTACATTCTTCAAATTTCAAATTGATACTGTAAATATGGCTAGTTTAAATTGTAATGAAAGTGCTTAGTATCAAAATACATTTGATGTGCATTTACAAAAAGGACAAAAAAAGATAATTCTTGGCATTTTGATGTTACAAACAACTAGGCCTATTCATGCTTCAAAGGAGAAGAAGTATGACATAAATCCTCATCATTACTCTTCTCATATACATCTTTGTGTCCAATAGATACCAACAACATTAATTTATTTTGTGATATTTTATGGCTTAGTAGTGGCAGAATTTTGGACTTTTCCCTATAGCTTGGTGATGGCTTGCTCCCGCTCTTTCTATTTTCATTTTCAATAGTTGATTTCACCCTTAGCATTTATCAACCTCATTCTCATGTGCTTAATTTGAGTTTGAAGGAAGTCATAATTGATATTGGACATTAGTTGATCCCTAACATAATGTTATTCCCAAGCCCTATACCTTTTTAGTAGATTCTTAATAGTGTTATCTCTATTATCATTGACATCATCTTTCTTTATGATTCCAGGCCTACGTTCTGAATTTTCCTTGCTTCCATTGTCATATTCTATTGTTTGAACAACAGTACAAAAAAGTACATGTATGTTTGAAACCTTCAAATTTGAGGATTTGGAGACCAACCTAACTGAGGTTACAAACAAAGTAACCAAATATATCCTCAAAACCAATCAAAATAGAAAACTAGGAGCTATATATAGTATAACCACTATAATTCATAAGATATAGTAGAACCAAACTTCTAGGATCTTTCCTCAATATCCCAGGAAATATTCTCACTACAACAGACCTCCAAATTCATATTACTATCAAGGTTAAGGTCTACATTTCCATATTCACCAATCTGAAAAATGTCATAATTTCTAGGATAGTTGTACTCTATAACCTCCCCAATATAATAACTGAGATAGACCTCCAAATTCTGGGCACTATCATATTTAAAGGATATGATTCCATAAAAAATCCCTAAAATATGACCAATTGCAAGTTGATAGATTTACTCAACATTCCAACAAGTCTTTAAACTATCCAACATTAACACACTAGAATCATTCTCAATTCTATTGAGACCCAACACATAAGGAAAAATATCATGTTGAACTGCCAAATAGAGAATAGTATCCACCATATATTGTTTACCATCTTCAACATCTACAATCTCAAGGTAGTAATTATATTCAACAAATTTCTTGTGAGCTTGTCATAGGTCACCTACCTCAGTTTTTCCAACTAGTTGGAGCGGACGAATCCAAAGTTTGGCTCCCAGCCTGTCAACAAAAAGACAAATGAACTCCTTTAGATAATGAATCTGATTCAGAGGTCGACATTTCAACTATAATTCTATATACATCCAATGTTGAGTTTGCTTTGGAATTATTAATTCTAGTTCACTATAGTCCCATAAAGTACAACTTCCTCCTAACGCTCCTCTCAACCTTACTACAACACCTTTACTTTCTTCCATAGATATTATGCCCTATTGCTTGCATATATTTATCCTATAATTTAGTCTCCTAGATAAGAAGGATTGAAGGATTTTCCATCTTTATCAACTTCCTAACGACTTCTTCCTTTATTTTCCATATTTATCAACTTCCTAACCCTCTGCAATTCCATGAGACTAGATTCATTCCTTAACTATTAGCACACTATTAGTTTGGTGGAACCTCCCTTTTGGGAACTCGTAGTTACCACATTTCCTCCTCCCTTGATTTTGATTGTAATATTCGATTATGATCTAAAGTTGACAGAAGCCCCCTCGTTTTTCCTTTATTTGTAATTCCATCCCAAACTTCTTTATGTGGCTTTCTCCCATCGCTAGTAGTTCTTTCTTTTCCCTCTATCATATCTCAATCCTCTTTTGTTGTTGCTTGTTTATATTGTTTCCTTGTTACCACACGTGTAATGATAGTCTACACGTCCTAAAATACCCCATCCTCACCAATTTGATCCTCTTTGTTTCCTTCTATAGTAGGTACATCCAATTCATACATAAAAGACGTCAATTGGGGAGGAAAGGATGAATCGAGTTCTTTCACTAATTAGCCCACCACTTCACTAAAGCTTCTAGGGGTTTATTGGCTTAAAAATTCAAATTGATTCTCAGATTTTATTGGTTTCTTGATAGTTTCAACCAAAGAAGAAGATGGAGTGTCTCCTAGCTTGGTTTATCCAACATGCTTAACCTTGTTGCTAACCATTTTCTATTTCTCCTCTTGATTTTTGGGGATAGTAGTTGTATCTTCTTCATTTGTGTAATCTTTAGAAAAATAGCCATAGGTTCTACCTTATCATTATACTTTCCGAGTTTATTTCCAATAGCTCTCAATGAGTTATCTCCCAACAATGAAGAGGAAGATGTGGCATTCTTACGTGGACAAGAACAACTAATTTAATATCTAAATCTAGGTCAAACTCAAGAGTCCAACTCTTAAGATACATGCCTCTCATGTTAAAATATAAGATTCACTTCTAAAAATTAAACCTATGCCCTAGTTTAACTCAAACAAAAAAGCATAAAAACCTTTTCCACAAATAATAAGTCATTCTTCCACTTATTTATAAGTTTATCTACACACATTGCCAAATCTTTTTGTCTAGTTGCAAAAATCGATAAGGTTACTCGAGGGATATCTGAATTTTTAAAAAAACAAGGTGATTCCATCCTAGCTTGTGATTTTTGCATGGACTCTATGAGAGACCCGAAAGCAGTTTCATCAGGTGCAAGAGGAAGTTCTTCCTCGCGATATGAAACCATTATGGAGAGCATACCCTAGCTCTTCCCTAAAGTTTGAGTTTCTTCTAGTAATTTTTTTGGAATTAGGAGGGGGTTTTCTAGCCATAACTACCAATACAATCATATTATTCTCTTTAGTTTTAGTTATATATTATTCATTTATAATGACTTTTTAATTATAATTTTAGAATATACTTCTATTGATATTCTATTTCAATTTTGAATTGTTATTTTAATTGTGAACTAATAATTGATAATAATGGAGTAGTTTATTTACTTGGTGTGTATTTTTTCGTAAAATCCAAATTTAGAAGTGTTTAAATTGTGTTTTGAATCCATAAAAATATTTAACACCCTTTAATACCACCATGGCACAGAGATTATGCAATTTTCATAGCTAAAATATACTTGAAAAATGTTGAAAACATAATATATTTAGATTACACCAATAATAATTGCTCTCAAGGAATTCTTGTTATAATTTTATTATACTACTACTCACCCTTTAATACCAACATGCCACTCAGATTATGAAATTTTCATAGCTAACATATACTTGAAAAATGTTGAAAACATAAAATATATAGATTACACCAATAATAATTGCTCTCAACGAATTCTTGTTATAATTTTATTATACTAGTGGGCGCCCTTTAATACCACAATGGCACCGAGAATATGCAATTTTCATAGCTAAAATATACTTGAAAAATGTTGAAAACATAAAATATTTAGATTACACCAAAAATAATTGCTCTTAACGAATTCTTGTTATAATTTTATTATACTAGTGGGCCTAATGGTTAAGAGCATGCGTTTCTTCTTAGGAGGTCACAGGTTCAAATCCAAAGGTTAGCAGTTGTGCATGTAGACTTTAGTAGTTAAATCAGTGGGCAGAGGGGTATCCCTTGTCCCACAAACAAGGGGGTCCACGGGGTCTCATACACCAAATTGTTGTGACCTTAAACATAGATTATACATAAAATATAGGTGAAAAATGTAGAAAACATAAAATATTTAGATTACATCAATAATAATTCCTCCAAATATATTCTTGCTATAATTTTATTATAGAGTTATTAAAGTTATTACATCTCACATATTTATTCTTTAATATTTTTTTTTTTTCTTTCCATTTTATTTTAAAAAATTTAATCATTATTTTTTTACTATTTTTTAATTTATTTTTTTCATCATATTATTTCTTAATTTAAGTTTAGTTTTTTTTATATATAAAACTTTATTATGATAAATGCAATATTATAAACTTTAACATAATGTAATAATATTATAATGTGAATAGGATACAAAATTTATGCATTTTATTCCTAGGATGGGTGTATAATATAAAAATGTTAAGTGCCTTTAACTAGAAAAGGTTATTTATAGATTTTTAAATAGATAAAAATTATAAGAAATTGTGGGAATTTAACTTTATTTTAGGAGTTAGTTAGACACAAGAATTTCTAGTTGTCTAATTAGGGGATGATTTTCCTAGTATTTTCTGCTAAAACATTGCTAGATTTTATAGAGTGTGGGTGCTTGGGGTTTTCGTGTCATGTGATTTCATTTCTCCATTTAAAATAGCTCAACAAATAACAAAAATTACAAAATTTTGTGAGTTTAATTCACCCCATTCCTTCTGAAAATCAATGGAAAAGTCAAAACAGTCCCCTAGTTAGACAACTCCCAAGAATTTAGCTTTATTTTGGGAGTTGGGGAGGGACCATGGAATTTAGCTTTATTTTGGAAGTGAGTTGAGAAGGGATTGTAATTAGCATTTTAGGATAAATTTAGAGAGGATATCTCTTTTAATTAGGTTAGCTTGAGTAATATTTTTTGATAGATGTTTTTGGTTATTTTGGGAAGTCTTTGGTCGGAATTTGATGATGATTTTTTTAAGAAATCTGGATTTTGTCTCATGCAAATGGTGATTTTGAATTCATAAGGTCCCTTGTTCTTAAAGACATCCATATTTTAGGAATTTAAATATAGCTTGAGAGATTTTTAAGAATTTTCTAAGTGGTTTAGTTGAAATTTAGTTGGATAAATCTTTAGGGAATTGTTTAAATCATCACGGGGTTTAGGTAAGCAATTAACTTGTGGTTGATGAACATTGATAAGCCACAAGTTAAGTATCACTAAGTATCCCATTATCCATACCTATAAAATAAAATAAATCTTGAAAGTATACTTGGTTTATCTTCCTGTAATCTAGGAAAAAGACAAGTTTGTTATCCACTTCACATTGTAAATGTGAAATAAAAACATCTATAGCTGTAATAATTAATTACATTGGCTGTACCTATAGCTGCAATAAAATGTATTAATTAATTACATTGGTTACACAAATAGTTGTAATAAACTGTACTAATTAATTACCTTGGTTATTTATAATGACATAAAATAGCTCAGATCCATAGCTTCTGTTTTCATAGCTTCTTTTTTCCTCGTTGTGCTTGTTAATAATTATCCCAGCATTTGCCGATATTTAAAGATATGGTTGAAGTTGTAAGTCTAGGGTTTTCCGAGCCTCCCTCCATAGACTCTCTTCAATGCTGCAGGTTTATGGAGCCTTACATCGGGAAAGATTTATAAGTTTACGGGCCTGACCTTCAATCTTGACTTTCCAATCCAAGATTTATAAGTTTACAGGCCTGGCCTTCAATCTTGCCCTTTCCATTCTAGTGATACAGGGTGGACTGTCTGGTCTCATCATGGCTCTTTGTGTTGATGCGGAAGAAGAAGATAGGTTGAGTTCTTTCCCTGATGCTATTCTGTGTAACATTTTATCACGATTACCATTGAAATCGGCAGTGAGATGCTCCATACTGTCCAGAAGATGGACTCTTCTCTGCACAATGCTTCCTCGCCTCAGTTTCTCACCTTATGAAATCTTAGGCGAGAGCTGTGAAAGAACAGATGCTCAGGTAAAACTTGAAAACATCATTTTTCGTTTCCTCCTCAGCTATTCTGGTGATCTCCAGGCATTTCATCTAGACGCTGGATCAGTGGCATTCTTGAACTTCACTCCTGATAATGTCTGCAGTTGGGTGCGCTTTGCTGCCAAGCATAATGTGCAGGAGATTTATCTCAACGAGTATTGTGATAGTTATAATGAGATCACAGGGAATAAGGCAACTCTTCCTTCGGCCTTATTCTCATGTACAACTCTTGCTACTCTTTCTCTGCGTAGTTACGATCTTACTCGCCTTCCTCCTGATTTCTCAGGATTTCACCATCTAACTTCCTGTTGTCTGCAGAACGTTACTCTCACTTATGAGTCCCTGGAGACTATATCACGTTTTCCCAAGTTACAACATCTCTGTCTGTCAGATCTGTTTGCAGAAGCCCATCGTCTTGTTATTTCTGGTAGCAATCTGGTTACATTGAAGATACACCATATAATACACAATGGGCTTCGTTGTTTAAGCATCCGTTGCCCTAAGCTATTAAGAATCTCGTTGAGCAATATCAATACAGACTTGCAGCTATACAAGATCCCCTTGTATGAATTTTCAAATAAGCTCGTCCATGCCAAGATGGCAAGCAATGGAGATCTGATAGAGTTAGAACTGGGCCCTCAACAGATTCCGAGAATTAATTGTGTGAGTTTCTTGGTTACAAGCCGAGCCAGATTTCTTGAAACTGTTGGAGGTTTGAAAACATTGAGAATCCTTAAGATCAGTAGCTCTGAAGGCTTTGCCAGGAGATTTCCAATCACGGCTCTCTTGGAATGTCTTCCCAACCTTGAAGCTCTCTCGCTGACTGATCCTTGCAGGTATATAAAAATATTTCATATACACTTGAATGAATTTATTCTGCAATTTTGTAGTTGGGTGTTTAAGTTTTTTTGTTGTTGTATTGTTTGGCATTGCAGGGGCTTTGAAGACATGGATTACTACCATATGGAGGTTTCGCATGATCATCTGAAGAGTGTAGAAATTAAATTAGTAGATTACACAGAGAGGGAGATTCCTATGCTTGCTTCTCTACTTGAAAGGACTCCTTCACTGAATACGATGACAATTGTAGCACGAAAAACTTCTAACAAGAAGTATATTTGTTTTCTAGAGAAGATTCTGCGCTTGAAGAAGGCTTCTGCATGTGCAGATATCAAATTGCTGAAGACCACATTCCGGTAGCTGCTTTAGCTGTTTTGTGCTCTCCTGGTAATAAGATAAGTCTAGGAGATAGGTAGTTGTGGTTTTTTTTCATGTATTGGGATTGGATTTTGTTGGTAGTTTCTGTCCAATACAGCAGGCAGCAGGCAGCTGTTTTTTGTTTTCCTGGTAAGAACCACCTGTGTAGTGATTAAATTGGTGAAGATCACATTTCTGTAGTTCGGTCGCTCTGTCGCTTGTCATCGTTTTTTTTTTATTTCGATAAATGGAGAAGATTGGTAGCTGTACTTTTGTACCTCATACCTTTGAACAAATGGAGAAGATTGGTAGCTGTATTTTTTTACGTAATACCTTTGAACTGGTTTTTGCGATATTGAAAGTATTTTGAACTGGTTTTTGCAATATTGAAATTATGAAATGCTGTACAAATTCCTCCGTTGTTTGGATGCTATTATGTGATCAGAAATGGAGAAGATTGGTAGCTGTATTTTTTAACCCAATACCTTTGAACTTGTTGTTGCAATATTGAAAGTATTTTGAACTGGTTTTTGCAATATTGAAAATATGAAATGCTGTACGAATTTCTCCGTTGTTTGGATGCTATGATGTGATCAGAGATTACTTATCAAATTTCATCAACATTATGCTATTACCTCCTTTTACAATGACAACCATAGTTGTATTACTTTCCAACCATGGGGCTACTTTGTGATTATTTCTTAACAGTTCTCCGTTGTTTGGATGCTATGATGTGATCAGAGATTACTAATCAAATTTCATCAACATTATGCTATTACCTCGTTTTACAAAGACAACCATAGTTGTATTACTTTCCAACAATGGGCTCCTTTGTGATTATGATGTGATCAGAGATTACTTATCAAATTTCATCAACATCATGCTATTACCTCGTTTTACAATGACAACCATAGTTGTATTACTTTCCAACAATGGGGCTACTTTGTGATTATTTCTTAACAGTTCTCAGTTGTTTGGATGCTATGATATGATCTGAGATTACTTATCAAATGTCATCAATATTATGCTATTACCTCGTTTTACAATGACAACCATAGTTGTATTACTTTCCAACAATGGGCTCCTTTGTGATTATTTCTAAACAGTTTGTATGCTGATCTTATTTATCCACTTAGCAAACTTTCATCGTTCTAAAATTTTGCATAAGTTGCATTGCCTTGCATTTTTAAGTATTATAATTTTTTATTTTTCCACTTTTCTAATATGGTGAAATTTTAATGGAACTTATTTGTTGGTCAAGTCAATATGAATTTCATACCATATGAGTGTAGTGTATGAAGTGTATGAGCTTTTATTTAAAATTAATTTTTTTAGAAAAAGTATTTAGTCAAAAATATTATATTCTAAGCTTAAAAATATTTTGTTGGAAGCTTAAATACTACAAGTTTATATTGTTCTATTACTAGATTGGGTAACCACTTATTGGTGCTCTAATAAGATAATCTATGAGTATTTGTAAACTTTTCTGCATTCACATTATTATCAAAGTTAAAGGAAACAAACCCATGCACTTGAAGCTTATTGTTTTCATCTTCATGATAGCATTAAACAACATAATCCATGGTGCATTCTAGGTATCCTTGATGTTCGTTTAATGTCATTTATTTGGATTAATCATAAAGCTACTTACAAATCCCATTGTATAAGTTAAGTTTAGTTTTGATGCTTGAGATTTCCAACTACTCTAGAATATTGCACTCCCACAATTTTTTCTTGTTCCAACTTAATCTCATGAGTCTTGGTATTTGACTATGCAATGACCTTAAAATTAGATTGTTATGTTTCTTTGAAATGATATACTCCTACTCATACTAAAAAGTTCAAGCGTGTCTTCAACATACTTCTTTTCACTAATACACAAATTTCTTCTAAGGTTTTTCACATTTATGTGTTCATCACACTATGATACTCATATGGAATGAAAGATGCCAAATTAATATGCTAGAAAAATAAGCACTTATACATATTCAATTTAGTATTTGATTTAAACTATGATTATCAACTAGAGAGAATCTAATGAGTCTTATGTGATCATGATAATTTATGTAGTCACATATTTTCTCCTTGCTAGTGATATTTTATGTATTCACTAGTTTTATCTTTCTCAATGCTCTCATGTTGTCTTTCAAGATCCTTGTGGTGCCAAATCTCTCCATGTCTTCCTGCATCAATGATCCACCAATTTTATTGATTACGTTATATCTTGTTCCTAGTCCATATTTAATATGGTAATTTTAGAAGGCTCATAGCCATACATTTAGGTTCTTTTTTATCATCAAAGAATTATTTTTACCTCATAATCACTATGATCAGTTTGTGAATGCTCATCATCAACTCTAAACAACTCAACATTAATGGCATACAAATTAGGTTCTTTTTATTATAAAAGATTTATTTTTATCTTTTAATCACTTTAATAATTTTTGGAATGCTCATCATCAACTGTAGTCAATATTTGGACAACTCAACATTAATGTCAACTAGGATTATTTTCCAACAATTGGCTACTTTGTGATTATTTCTTAAAGGTTGTATTCCCATCCTATTTATCCATTTCAGCCTTCTAAAATTTTGGTTAAACCATAAGTTGCATTGCTTGGAGACTTTACTTTGACTAGTATCGTTTCTCATATTTCTACTTTTTCAATATGGCTGAATTTTAATGGAACTTATAATCGTGTTTTCCAAGTGAATATAAATGTCATACCATATGAGCATGAGGTTTTGATTGAAATTAATATGTTTGAAAAAAAGGTTTTAGCCAAACTATTTCGTGGGAAGCTTAAATGTTAGAAGTATATATTGTTTGTTTACTAGATTGTGTAACCATTTATGACTCTCCAAACATGATAAAAGATAGGTACTTGTAAACATTTCCTTATTCACATCATCATCAAAGTTAGAGTAAAAAAAACATGCACTTAAATCTTAGTGTTTCCATCCATGATACCATTGAACAAAATAGTCCTTGGTGCATTTTATGTATCATAATATTTGTTTGATGATTTTCTATTGTCATTTACTTGATCGACCATAATCCTACTCACAACTCCCATTGCATGAGCTAAGTTTGGATTTTGGCCCACCATTTCATACATGAGCTGTCCAACTACAATAGAATATTACACTTTTATAATTTATTTTTGTTCCTACTTAATCTCATCACTCTTGGTGTCTTGGCTATCCCATGACCTTAAAATTAAATAGTTATTAATTTGTTTTTTAAGTTAGTGTACTAATACTCATACTATTCAACATACTTCTTTTGTCTAATACACACATTTCGTTGAAGATTTTTCACATTTATGGGATCATCACACATGGGAGACTCATATGAAATGAAAGATGCCTAGTTATTATGCAAGAAAAATAGGTGGCTATTCATATTCAATTCACTTGTTACTTATACAATTTCCCACCTCTGAGTATATGATTTAAATTATGCTTCTCAACGCGAGAGAGTTCAAGGAGTCTTATGTGATCATAATAATTTATGTAGTCACTAGTTTCCCCTTTCTAGTGATATTTAATGTATTCACTAGTTTCCTTTTCTTGGTGACCTCATGTTGTCTTTTCAAGATCCTTGTGGTGACATATCTCTTCATATCTCTTCATGTCTTCACACATCGATGATCCACTTGATTTCAAAAAGAGTAATAACACACTCACATATAACTAACCATCATGTTATATCTTGTTCTTAGTCCATATTTAATATGGTGCTTTGGGAAGACTCATAACCATACATATTATGCTCCTTATGATTATTAAATAATTATTTTTATCTCTTAATCACTTTGATAATTTTGGAATGTGCATCATCACTAGTGGACAACTCAACATCAATTTTTGGTTGACTTATTACCTCATTATTCTTTAGTTTTGATTTCTTCATCTAATGGGTGAAGAACCCTTAAATATCCTTCAAATAAATTATTAACATGACTTTCAAAGATAATAAAATTTAATATATTGAGTTCATTAATATTACTAAGTATTGTATAATACTAGAGGGTTCACAAGAAATTGATTCCCATTTTCATTGCAATGAGAATGTGAAGTTGTTGCTAAATTAAAAAAGAGTGCGTGCTTCTAAGAATGTACATGTGATCCTTTTCAAATAGATCCCCTTGCCCCCCAAAACTCCAGCAAACCATATGCCACGTCAATTTGAATGCCATATCATTTAAACTAAACTAAAATAAAATAAAATAAAATAAAAGTACATGTGCATGTTCTTGAAAGTGCACATGACCTTCTAAGTATGCATGCTTGAGGGATGTCTACACATTCTTATGTGTATAAACAAACAAAAAAATACTGGGTTAATTACTATTTTTATTGTTCCCTCCAAAGCCAATGTTGACTTTTGTGCAACGAGGTAATATGAGAACATTTTAGGAGGAGCTGCGTTAATCCTTTGCCAATTTAGTGCCATTTGTTGTAAGTAATTTTTGTTTCTCTTGTCATTTTTATAATTTTTACGTTTTAATTTTTTTCATTTGTTTTAAAAAAGTGTTATTATTGTTGAATTGTAGTTCTTATTCCATAAAGATGAAATAAAACCACAATATAAACACAAACCAAAACCTTAACCCCTCACAAGAACCATACAATGGAATAAATCCAAAGTTTAGATGAGCCTAGAAACTTAATTGGGGAGTTGAGGAACAAAGGAGAACCATCCTCCCTTCCACTAGCCACTTCCCTTAATATCATCGTTGCTTCCATTGACAATTCCCATGGTCAATTGTTTGATATATATAAATATCAAGCAAGGATGATCGATTTTTAATCAAGTGGAAAATAATAAGGAAGATACAAAAATATTGAATATAACCAACGAATCCATTGTTTAGTTTTTCATTGACCCTAGAACCAACCAACCTTCTAATTCAAGAAAGATACATATTTTCCTGGATTGATGCACATTCCAACGATGGAGATACCACCATATGCATTGATGGTTTATGGCATTTTCTAAACCTTGTTTTCATAGCATGGAGGTTCCCTTGCATTTTATTTGAAAAATATGGCATGGGTTCCTTCTTGGGTACCATGTCAATTATTTTAACATTGGTGAATTCCAAAGGGTTGGTCCTAGATTGGCTCATGATCGAGTAACTACTAGGAATAACCCGCTTATAGGGTTTTCTACTTTGATGCTTATGGCCAACACCCTCCCCCAATTCAGCTCAATTAGGAGATAGGATTTAAGGTACTAGTATTGTGATATTATTCTTATCATGTAGTCTAGTCCAACATAGTACATTTGTAATAACTAGGCTTATTGAGAGACATCATTTGGTGATGATAGGCCATCTATTTTTAGGCCTTCATTTGGTCAAGTTGGCCATTACAGTTTCAGGTGAGTTTCTCCTCATCGATGCTTTCATTGTGAACATACGTGTGATGTTCAAAAAGAGTACTATATTTGAGAATTTTTCTTGGATAAGATTAGCATGAAAAAAATGTATAATTGCATTACTTATTTTTTGGTGATAGTAGAGCTCCAAAGGCTAAGGATTGGATTGAAGAAAGTCAATGAATTTTGAATGTTTTGAGAGATAACTTGCAGGTTGCTCACAATCAGCAGAAACCATATATAGACTAACATAGAATGGGGAGACAGTTCCAAGTGAATGACTTGGTGTATTTGAGGTTGGAACCCTACAAACAAACCACTATAAAAGGTAAAGGTTTAGAAAATATGAAACCATGATTTTATGGTCCCTACAAAGTGATTCAAAAAGTTGGAGAAGTGGCCTATCAACTGGAGGTTCCCATGGGAAGCAAAATTCATAATGTGTTTCATTTTATAAGTATTTGGTTGACATAACTTTAAAGTATTTATATCTATCTTTTATTCAGCCTGTGCACCTACTGTAAGATGACACCCCTATGACTAGGATTTAATTATACCTGCACTTTAACATTTACATACTATAATTGGCATTGTAAAAGGATTAACATATTATATAGTAGCCCTATGTTCATTATGGTGTTTGTGTATAATTTCAAATGCATAATGTAATCCATTCTTGGAATATTACATATGCCATGAATTGTGGCTTATCCTATGTCTATGTTACCAACGTTGGGGTTTATGAATTGCATGGTGGGTAATTATTGCACTGCATTTTGGGGTGGCATAAACTATAGACCTTGGTTTTTGATGTTACATAGTGGAAGCGAGGGTGGTGAATTTAATGTGCCTTGTAAAACACAGGGCTTAAGATTAGGTCTTGGACTAGTGCGAAGGTATGGTTCATTTGCGATTTTACTATGTGAGCTATGTATCTCGTGTTCACTATGGCGTGAAGTTTGGAGTCTCACAATGCTTCGAAGGTATGTCCTTTGATATGGTTTTGATGCACTTGTTTTGTGGTTTCAGTTGGGAGGTTTGGAATACTCCTCATCTGCGTTATGGTTTGTTGCAAGTTGTAGGGTCCTTCGGGCGTGGGTCGTCAGTCCACCAGGTGGCCAACGCGTTACCCTTTACGGGTAAGCCCTGTTGTAACAAGTTTGAAAATAATTCCTTCTTTGTGTGTGGGTGTTGTAACAGAGCGTGAAGCTCGTCGTTGAATTAGTTCTTGGTTTTGGTTTTAATGGTTACGATTGGGAAAATGGATTTCCTGTAATTTCTTGTAAAGCATCCATAGATGTGTTTATCATTTGGGGTTTTTGGTTGGGTTGGTGCCTTTGGGACGAGACTGTTTGGAATCAATTTGTGTAAATGAATACTCCATTGACAATGTTGACCATGATGAATATTACAGGCTCTGTGGCTTTGGTTAATGTGTTAGGTTTGAAAGAATGGTGACAACACCATTGCTTGCAATGGTGCATGGCCTTGGGTATACGACTTTGTAAAATTTTATATTATTTTATGGTGTTTATTTTGTATAGCATTAGCTTACTGTGTCTATATCATGGTTATGGTTTTTAATTGGTATTTCTGTAAATTTGTGTTCATTCTTTATTTGAATATTTTACTACATTGGTTGGCTTCAAGAGCCATGCCATTACTTGGAAATGGTACTCTTGCCATGTAGTGTCGCGACTGTGTTGATTAATATTGTTTCGGGATATTTATTTATCAATGGTCGTAAGTGTTAGGATTTATCTTTATGAATGGAGTGTCCTTGCTATGAATTAGCATTGATAGGGTTTTAATGTACTTATGTTAAGGGTTTATCATTTGTATATAATGGGGTATTGTACACAGTCGTGAGCCATGAAATGGATACGACGTATAATTGTAACTTGGGTTTTTATTTTTTGTGTTAGATATATAATGAATTATTTTATAGCCTATGTACATTCAATTTGGTAAGTGATAAGGGAAACGTTGACACGGAAACTGTTCTCTTCTGAGTTCAATGTTTATGGCTTTTGATTTTACAGCGTAGACTGTGTAGTTTGTATAAATGAAAAATGATACAACGTTTGGAAAATGCAGCTAACGAATCCTACAGGATTTGATGTTGGTTAAGAATTGGGGTTTGGAAATCAAAATGGGGAAACGTTGACAAAGCAATGATTGTGATATTTGTTTAATCTTATGGCATTTGATTTTGATTTATAATGTAGACTGTGTAATATGTTTGTGAGTTATTACAATGTTAAACGCTGCTAACGAATCCTACATGATTCATTGTTAGCCATGTTTTTAAATGTATGTTGGGAAATGGAATTCATGATCTCATTAGGATTCGATCGTGGATACGATGGTTGTAAACAATGAGTACTATGAAATAACTCATTTGGGAATTCATGCCCTAAGTATTCAATCTCGTGACCTCTTTTGATTTACATGATATATTTTAATGAGTTCTGTGATTAGCTTTTATGGTTGACTTATTGTGTGGAAAGCTCTCTTATCATATAAGATTTGGATATTTGTATTTTATATTTTAAATGTATGGTTTGGTTATTATGAATGTGGCAATGGTACTCACAGACCTTATATGTATTCGATTGATTAAATGTTTATTTGTTTTATTTTTTACTTATAATAATGAGGATGGTCTCTTTATAGTTTTGATTACTTATAATGTGCATACAGACTATTAGAGGTCTTGATGGTTTTAGCTTGGCATTTAATTTTGTTTATAAAGTGGAAATATATTGTTTATAAATCTATTTATAATATTTTACTTAGAGCTTAGATTAATGCTATAGATAATAGTTGGCTTTGTTTGTAATTAATAATATGGATGATAGTTTGGGTTTACTTCTATTTAACATATGCCTACTGGAAATATGAAATTTGCGAGCAGAGATAACATATATATAGGCTCTCTTTTGATTTATTCTAGGTCTCGGAAATAAATTTAAAGAAAAGAAAATAAAATGAAAAAGTGAATTTGGAAAAAAACACAAAACTCTTAAATATTTTAGAGAGGAAATAAATTGCACATATGGATTTAGAAATAAAACATAACCCTTAAATTATAAAACAGGAGATAATATATATATATATATATATAT
>LPNX011080520.1:204090-234460 GCA_001517045.1 Pseudotsuga menziesii
TTGTGCGATTTGATCTTCTCTACAGCTGCATGGGGCTCTGATTCTGTAGCCATAGTCACCCTGTAGAGGCCTTTCTCTCTCAACAAGATCTCCGTCTCTGCTTCCATTCAAAAAAGTTGAAGGGAGTCAAGATAGTTTTCTGTGAATCCATAGCTTTAGAAAATCTGTCCCGACTGTCAGTAGAAGGCTCCCAGTCTTGATGTCGAATCTGCAAAACAATTTTTAAAGGAGAGTAACAACCTACAATGGCTCTGATACCATGTAGAAATTCTGACCAGCAATAGATTAATTTCACTCACAACAAATTACAATTGATCATGCAAAATTGTCAACAATGGAGACTGAATATGGAGCTGTAACACAAAATTATATTAAATCAGTGTACAATAGCCAACCATGTAATAACATAGGTTTCTGAATATATAGAATACATCAATAGGTCGAATGCATAAGGAGGCATCCAAAACTAGCATAAAGCAGGCTTACCCAAAATAGGCAAATCCCCCATAGGTGTAAAAAGATGATCCCAAATCTGTCATGAGGCTCATGAATTGGCAAGGGCGCATGGGCAAGCTAATGAGTGGTGGAATGGAAGCTCATACATGCTTTTGCATGGAGGAAAGACTGGATGATGAAAGGGAAAGAAAACAAGTTCACCTCACCTAGTCTTGCTTTCCTATGTGCCTTAAAACACTAAAAAAGCAGTCAATAAAGCAGATAAAGCAGAAGGGCACCTAGGAGGCCAGGAATAAAGTAGATTTGATTCCTAAGGCTTTCCTAAGCGCTACATGAGTCAAAGATGGCGAGTTTGACCTCTATGGATAGGCAATTAGCAACTTGCACATGGTGGGACTCATGGACTAGGCAAATAAGACAAAAATAAATGAATTAATGTCTAAGTGGGTAATACTATGGGTTTGATTATTCTAACACTTGTAAGTTAAAATCATTATTTCCTAGTAGATGTATTTCTTCTAAAATAGGTTAGGTTATTTAATCTGTTCAACCATGCTATTCTAGGTAGGAAAATATATCTTAAAACATATTTACAATGATGAACTAAGCACCTTTAGTTTAATATGTAGGAGGGTTTGTTTTCTGTTATTTTCTGCATTTATTTCATTCAATTACAAGTCAAGATCAGTCTTCTCTAATAGAGGTAATTTTGTAAGCAGAGTCTAGATTTTTAAAGTAAAGTTATATTTTCCTATCTATTATTTTCAAGTTCAAAAACTAGGACTATGTATAAAAAAAACCTATATCTTTTTTCTGCTGGCATATTTCATATTGCGAGTAGGCTTGTATTATTTGCAATAAACCAAGCTACTATCGAAAACCTTGATATAAATTAATGCATAATATCATAACTTAATGTAATGGATAACACTTAAAATTAAATATCATAAAACAAAACTATAAACAAATCATTTCCCTTTTATAATAATAACATTGAATTCCAAGACAATGTGACCTCTAAGGCTTATAGGTCGATTTGATCGTGAATCATAACTACTATATACCATTAACAAAAAGACTCAAACATAACCTAATACCAATCGCATTATCAAAATCACATCCATTAAGAGGTTACACGATCGAATCCAGTTGACATTCATGTCATTACAAAGTACAAACACACATCATTTAAAACCCACGCAGCCCAGGATCAAATCATGTGGGATCACAACTTAAAAACCAAGGTTACATCAAAACCATGATTGGCATTGAATCCTGTAGGATTTGCTTGCAACGTATATTAACCATAAATCAAAATTGTTTCCTTGTCAATATTTCCACACAACAATACAAACAAATATATACGATGTAACCATATTCGAGGCTCATGGCCAAGAGGAAAATAAAGAATCCATTAAATTCATTCATGTAAAAATAAACACTATCTACGCTATCACAACAATGACATCCAATTCGCATTGTTAAAACAAAGCTCATGGCGATCCCCAAGTTAATTCACAGACAAGTAAACAAAACTGTAAATCACCATTAAACAACATTCACCATTATTTTACACAGTTGTGAATGGGAAAGAGTGTCATTTCCACCAATGGCATAGTTGTAAGCTAAACCCCATATTTTTAACACCAAAACCATAATGTAATCACAGATAATGAAATACACATAGTCATTGATTTTCTAAGCTAGTAATAGTATCCATGATAAAACCCCAACTGTGAATGCCCACATTGATACCCATTGTAATTTATAAATAAAACCTACACAGTCGCAATCTCAAACAGAGGCACCATTGCAAGCAATGGTATAGTCACCATAAACACAGAGTCTTCATCAACCAACAAAGCCATACACTTAAGCTACCAACCCAATATTATATTACAGAGTATAGTCACGACAGTTATGGCTCGAAGGCGCCAAACTTAAACACCATAAAACCCCCATACTTCATACGCATATCTAGATGCTTTTAAATAGAAACATACCTATACACAGTCAAAACCGTTAACCAAACCATGTATTCATTCATCATTACAAATGCCAAGCTCAAATCTCTGTCAAAACACCCATACATAGAGGTAACAAGTTTAGTCTTTTTTATATAGGGATTATCCATGAAGGGTATACATCGGCAACCTGAGAGACACATGACCCATGCAATGGAATCCCTACCACTTGCAAACAAGGGACAGAGAAATGTTAGAATTATACCAATCATCCAACCGAAACAACAAGTAACAATTTTGTAAACCCAAGTGGAGATCATAGCTTTCCCAAGCGTAAATGCGATCTAGACCTCACGCAGCAAAAAAAACTAGAGAGCCGAACAAATTTTAACCATCATAGAGCCAAATGACTCATTCATCAATGATAGACCAAGCATAGGGCTTGAGATCACCACATTCTGGGAAGCATTTAATCTACCACCCTATCCACCATCAACATTGAAATTTATCCCCATGTCTATAGTTTCATGTCCACAAATGCGACTTGGTAATTGAAATTTCTTATGCATTAAAAGCCCCATCATTTGCATCATTAACTTAGGATAAGCCAGTATTCATGGCATATGGAATATGCCATGAATGGCTCAACATACATATAACATATGGGTGAATCCATGAACATGGGTGTCTATTTTGGGGGGTCTTATGAGAAAATAAATTTGATTTTTTCATGTTTTTCAACTTTGGGCGAACGAAAGTGATATTTTCATTTAGAATTTCACTTTCAAGTAAAACAAAACATTTAGATAATTATGTTAGCATTCTATTCATAAATTTTTCAATTTTTTTTATTGAGATTTGATATGTCGTTTCAAAAAATGTTTGATAGTGTGTCCTTATAAAATGAAAGGACTAAAAAATAGATATGTTTGGTTGCGCCCCTAAAATCATTGTTAAACTTGTGGTTTGCAAAAACAAAATATGTTACGACAATCTACACACAATATACTAGTGCGATGATTATAAATTTGTAACCCATGGATCTATACACTAACTATAATATTTATTTGAATTCAATCAATGGGAAACCTTGTCGATTTTCAACATGTGTTTGGTTGCGCCACTTTTCTCTCAATTGACTATAAAATTTAAAAATCTACGAATACCCTTTTGAAGTAGACACTCCAATTAACAGCGCCATATTTGTTTCAATTTTTTATGTGGTGTATTTTTAAAGTTATATATTTTTTATTTCACTGCATGTTGAAAGAGATGAAATGAAACCCGACACATGTTAAGAAACAAAAAAACAAATAGCGGATCTCACCTTTACACAACAAAATCTATACCTACGGAAAGTAGATTCAATGACGAAACTAATGGTATCAAGTCCGACAGTCGATTTGTAGTGTAAGGTATCCATTTTACATTGCGAAAATGGAGAAACCTGAAAATTGTGCAGGTTTCACGTCTCAGAGGTTATTGAACTAAACAATGTTTTTCCATTACGGAACCATTATTTACAACGCAAACGAAAAAAAATTCATCGACCGAAAAAAATTTCGTCTGGCGAATTTTTTTTTAACTCACGGTCTTCTAGTTATCTACCATCAATGGTTGGTTTTCTATTTGTCAACAATAAGCCATGCACGGCAGTAAGCAATAATAATACATTACAATTTATCATATTACTAGAACACCCACGAACAAAATAGGTACCCTTCAAGGAGATACACTAGGCTTAATATATCCCTTGTCTATAGCAACTCGTGTAATTGTATTGTTCATTTTGTTAATTCTGGGATACTCATATGATATGGAGCTCACGATACTAGTGTTGAAAATGACATTAGATCTATGTTAAATTCTAAATATGATTTAGGTGGTAATACTGATATCTTATCACAAAATACAACTTCAAATTCCTTTAAAATAGGAAATTGTTCTAATTCCATTTTTTATTTTTCAGGCTCAAATTCTTTAATTTTGATGCCATAAAGTTGACACCCTTTCCTAATACACCTTTTATGTTGTAGTGCTGAAATTTGCTGTGTAGATAAAGGTCTATTAATTTCATTCATTGTATGATACTTATCTTCCTCATCCACACTACTAAAAATTTTATGCAAATAGTCGATGACATCTTTATGAGATTCTAGCCAATCCATACCTATCAAAATGTCATTGGGTCCTAGGGGAAGTATATTTAAATTAAATGAGGTATCCAAGTCATTAAAACCTAATAACTAATCTTTAACTATCTCCGTAACTTTCATTTTTACCTTTGTTTCCAGCTATACCAACCATGCATTTTTTTGTTTTTCCTTATGAATTTTACACTTTTCAACTAATTTTCGTGCAATGTAACTTAAACTAGACCCGGAATCGATAAGTATTGAAACATGTATGTTCAAAACTTTACCTTCTACTTCCAACATGGTGGATTGATGGTCCACCTATCTTTATTCCAAAGAAACATTAACTATAGGGATATTCCTAGCTATGTCATTCACAGTAGAAGCTTCATGCAACGTGCTTACGGGTTACTATTCCATCCTCCATTGGAATTTTTGATACTCTTTACCTCATTGCTATTAGTTGAACCTCTCCTGTTGTAATTTTTATCAGTATGACCTCTTGTTCCTTTTCCAAAAGGTGAGGGTTTAAATCATTTCCTACGTTGATCGATCTTTTCAATTTTTTTTTATTTTTCCAACTTCTACTCAATTTGGATATTTGTTTAAACAAATGGTAGCACAACGAATCCTTTCTAATTGCTTCATCCATTTTTGAATAATTTCAAAAACAATCTTTTCCTTATACACTATGGGTAAACAACTGATAAAACTGTATACCTTAGTTTTTTTAACTCTTAGATATGGTACATAGCGTTGTAAATTTACAAACTCAGTTACAAATTCTTCCATGGTTAACAATCTTAGTCTCAAATCATTGAATTATTGATCTTTCTCATCATAATATCGTTCTGACATATACATTTTTTCAATAATTTTAAAAAAAAAATCCAACTCAACTCTTTACTATGTATGCTACTGACACTCTTAGCCTCCTTCCACCACGGAGCAAATTTAACAACCAAGATTCTATTGCTTCCTCAAATTCTCCATCAAACATGAATGAAGGGCCTTAACTTTTTGAATTCTCCCTATAACTCTACAAGTCTTTCTTTTTCTTTTTCATTATTCATTTCATCACCTGTCTTTAAATCATGGGGCGTTATATAGGAATGCTATTTGTAGTTTACTCACTACTGAAACTTTGTAGTGCTCATTTTCTTTTCTTGTAAGGAACATAAAATAAATATAATAATTAAATTGATAATGTTACCTTAGTATAAAAAATATTAAAATTCAGAATCAAGTTGCTAATTTTACCTTAGTAATAAAAAATATTTCTATAAAAAATTTCTAACATTCCTAACATTCTAAAGCTCTCAACACTACATCTACAATCATACATTAACTAACTTTCATATATTTGCACCTATCAAAATTTCCTAACATTCTGAACATTTTCTAACATTCATTCATATATTTACACCTATTAAAACTACCTAACATTCATTCATATATTTGCACCTATCAAAACATTCACTCCTAACATTCCCATATTCACTACTAATATTGCACCTATCAAAACATTCTCTCCTAGCATTCTCCCATTCCCACATTCACTCCTAACATTGACATTCTCCATATATCCATTCTTAACATTAACATTCCCCTATATCCATTCTTACATTCATATATTTGCACCTATCAAAACTTCATAACATTCATAACCTTTCTTAACATTCATTCATATATTTGCACCTATCAAAAAATCCTAACATTCCTAACCTTTCTTAACATTCATATATTTGCACCTAACATTTCCTAATATTCATATATTTGCACCTATCAAATCTTCCTAACATTCCTAACATTAACATTTCCATATTCATTTCGAGTATATTCATTCTTAACATTAGATTGCACTTATCAAATCATTCATTCCTAACATTCCCTATTTCCACATTCACTCCTAACATTGCACCTATCAAAACATTCACTCCTAACATTCCCCTATTCCCACATTCACTCCTAACATTGCACCTAGCAAAACATTCACTCCTAATATTGCACCTATCAAAACATTCACTCCTAACATTCTCCCATTCCTACATTCACTCCTAACATTCCCCCATTCCCACATTCACCCCTAACATTGCACCTATCAAAATATTCTCTCCTAACATTCCCCCATTCCCACATTCACTCCTAACATTGACATTCCCCATATATTCATTCTTAACATTAACATTCCCCTATATTCATTCTTAACATTAACATTCCTCTATATTCATTCTTACATTCATATATTTGCACCTGACATTTCCTAATATTCATTTCAAGCATTCATATATTTGCACCTATCAAAACTTCCTAACATTCCTAACATTAACATTTCCATATTCATTCCGACTATATTCATTCTTAACATTAGATTTCACTTATCAAATCATTCATTCCTAACAGTCCCCTATTTCCACATTCACTCCTAACATTGCACCTATAAAAAAATTCACTCCTTACATTCCTCCATTCTCACATTCACTCCTAACATTGCACCTATCAAAACATTCACTCCTAACATTCCCCCATTCCCACATTCACTCCTAACATTGCACCTATCAAAACATTCACTCCTAATATTGCACCTATAAAAACATTCACTCATAACATTCCCACATTCACTCCTAACATCGTACCTATCAAACCATTCACTCCTAATATTGCACCTATCAAAACATTCACTCCTAACATTCCTCCATTCCCACATTCACTCCTAACATTCCCCCATTCCCACATTCACCCCTAACATTGCACCTATCAAAACTTTCTAACATTCTTAACATTCCTAACATTAACATTTCCATATCCATTCCCCAAATATTCAGTCTTAACATTATATTGCATTTATCAAAGCATTCACTCCTAACATTCCCCTATTTCCACATTCACTCCTAACATTGCACCTATCAAAACATCCACTCCTAAAATTTCTCTATTCCCACATTCACTCCTAACATTAACATTCCCCATATATTCATTCTTAACATTAGATTGCCCCTATCAAAACATCATAACATTTCTATGACTCTCAACTTCTCAACAAGAAACATACATAAATTTATTAAATTATGTACATTCATATATTTGCACTTATCAAAACTTCCTAACATTCCTAACATTTACATATACATGTATATAATACCAAAAACAATATATAAGGTCAATGCACATTTATATAATCCAAAAAAACAATCATGAACATGTGAATTCAATATACATGTATATAATCCAAAAAAAAATCATGTACATGTATATAATCCAAAAATTATGCTCCTCCATGTCCAAGTCAACTACACCATATATATCTATATAAAAATAACAATATAAATAATTCTCTAAATAGAATTCCACCACTATCCTCAACCAGAGTCTTTCCTTGGACTTTTAACAATCTGCAACATGTATAAAAACATATTATGAACAGCATAAATTATTTAAAGAATTTTAAACCAAAATCAAAACATTAAAACATTAAACTAATATATCAAAGAACAATTCAATTATTAACAAAATTACCTCCAATTATCTATCATCTAACAGAGTATTCTCTTTGCCTCTAAAAGGTGGAGTAGAGCCAAGCTACAACATATAAAAAAACAATTTATAAATCTTACAAATTATTTAGACTATTTTAAACGAAATAAAAATATATATATTAAATTCACAATTCCAACACTATCTTCCAATGGAGTCTTTCCTTTGCCTCAAAAAGATCGAAGAGACCCAAGCTTCAACATATGTAAAAGCAATTTACAAATGTCAACATTATTTAAACTATTTAAACATATATATCAAAGAACAATTCAATTATGAACAAAATTATCTCGGTGCCAATATCCACATCCATCAAAGAACCTATATCTTCACCTCCAATTTCAATATGTTCTCTTCCCTTAAAACTTAAATTTTGTTAATAAATAAATCATAGTAAAAGCAAAAAATATTAAGCTTAGCAATTAACTTAAAATACAAAAAAAATAAAACATTAGCTCACAATAGATGGAAAATCATCTAAAAAGTTCGAATCTAATGAAACCTGCATAAATAAGTCAAATTAACAATAAGATACATAGTTAAGTTTAAAAAAAAATCTTTCAAACATAAATATAAATGTGTAAATTTTAAATATACCTCCCCAATATGCTCTTCTACATTTCCAGCATTTTGACTAGTGGAGACTCTAAAATTATATTCATTTAACAATTGAGAAAACTAAAAACAATAAACATTTACGTAACGTATTTATTACTATACATCAAAAAATAATTTATCATACATAGATATAATGTAACAAAAAGTTTAAGTCAAAATGAATAAAAAAAATAATAGATTGAAAGTACATAAACCTCTCCTATGCTTGACGTGTCATTAGATATTCTATCCGAAGCTATATTATGACAAATCTTCGCATAGGCCTTTAGATCTTCAATGCCCATACAATTTAACTCATCATTTGTTTTGTAAACAAAATTTTGCCGAATAGTGGCACGAGCCCTCTCTCGACTCAATCCAACATCAACTCCTACAAATGCTGAAGTCAAACCTTCGGCAACATTATGCCTTGCAGTTGTCCCAACTTGTGATGTGGGCTCCATCTCTTATTTGTAAGTCACAAGCCTCGGTGGATGAGATATCGGAGGTGGAGGCCGTAGAGTACTAGGATCTCTAAGGGCACCTTTCCAATTTTATATCCTCCCCTTTCCAACTCCATAAAACTCAGAATGAATATCACTATAGTCTAACTTCATTCCTAAAAAAAAATTCAGCATAAAAAAACCTCGCAAAATAATTAGGAACCTCATCGTTCCATGGCAACCGACCATAGGCTGCAAGAAACCAATCATATAAAAAATGTGCAAGTTTAGGGTGTTTAAAATATTGCACTTTCAATTCTTTCCACTTTAGGCCCTCTTTGAAGTTGAACATTGAGTTGGGTTGTTCTTTAGTCACCCTTTCCATCACAACAGCCCACTTATATGGACCCATCACTTCTACCTTTCTTCTTTGCATCAAGGAAACAAAACCATCAGTTGTTGGTCCAAGATCCTTATATACCTCAATGAATTTTTGTAAAGATAGAAAAACCATATCTATACTTTGTTTGTTCTCTGGAGTGAGATCTAAACTAGAAAGATCATTTTGCAGCTTGTCATAGTGATCCCTATAACTTTCAAGAGTCATTTGTTGAAGCCCACTTTCCCATGAAATTTTGTCCGGTAAATCTGATGGATAGGTCGTAATGGGTGTACAACCTTCATCTAGCTAAACATATTGCGTCCTTGCTCGACCTTCGCCACCCTGTGTAGGATGACGAGCTTCTTGTGAACCTTTCTCTACTTCGACACTTGTCTCCTGTAAGGAAGGTCAAGATCCACGTTCACCCATACATGATAAGGGGGATTCATCTCTACCACTATCGCTATGTCGATGATCAGATGAATGTGAACTATACAATAAGCTCGAGTCCTGAGGTGAAGTCAATAATATTCGATTTTCATTTTGGACACCAACTCCCGAAGAATGTGATGACCTCCTACGCTTCTGTCTCAAAGGTGGCTCTCTTTCCACTAGATATGCTATCTACAATTTTACACAAATATCAATTTCTACATGTTAATTAATCAACTTCAAAGAGCTAGCTACTATTAAAACTAAGATGTCAATGTAATATAAATAGAAAAAGAAAGGTGGTATGGAGAAATAACATATATAAAGACGATGAGGCTTATTCATGATAAGGAAGATCCCTGAATCCACTAAATACACTAGTATATCATGGTTACTATGCACGCTGTATAACATTTTGACCCCGACACATGCCATAAACGTGTTTTGGTTCATGAGCAAAAAGTTGAAACATAGAGTAATTTGAAGCCAAACATGGTGATCCATTAAACAATTTTGCAAGTCGAGAGGTGGAAAATGCAGGGAGATAGTGTGTCGGGTCTAAATATCCAGGCCTAAAGTTCGAGAGCCATAATGCCTCAATCACTAAGGGCCTAACCTTCTACATGTTAATTAATCAACTTCAAAGACCTAGAAACTATAAAAACTAATATTTCAATAAAGACCTAGATATCACTAATATGATCTAATAGTCCTTTAACTACATGTGCATGAACTACATTTTGCTAAGTATAAAATATAGTCTAAGGCAAGTGTAAGCACTTACCTACTCTACAGACAAACACTACTACTTGATACTAGCTACCTAGTCATTATAGATTTGTTAGTGAGAGCATCACTATTAAATATAGATATAGCTTCTATTTCTTCAACTGAACTTAAATCGTAGGCGAATCAGCTAGCTCAGCCCTGAATCTCATAGGGAGAAAGTATTTCTAGATTATTCTACGTCATAGTCTTGATCAAACTGACATAATCTCGTAATAGATATCTAGAATTCCTTTCCTTCTCTTTGTTTCTCATCTTTAAATACTTCCACTTCCCTTCTTCTGGGATCTGGAGTGTTTACAATGAATTACATATCCTAGTTCCTACAGTTGTATAAAGCAATGAAGAGTAAGGGCAATGAATCAACTAACCGTTATCAATCAGCTGTTGTGATTTCATGGATTTATCACATCAAATGGCAAGGACATATAGATTTCAACTTGGACTAAGGTGAGTGTCTAGGGACTGACTACATACACCTATGGATTCCCCCCATTAGTCCATCCTATCCCTGTCATTTTACGTTACACTTCTAGTTGTTTTGGTCTCCATCCCCATAAGAAGATAAATCAATTATTTATTTAAACTTGCCTTTAGCTATCTAACCTTTTCTCTCTATGTTTCGGAAAAGCATGAAATGGCAATGTTACTTAAAGCAATGCATCATGGACTAAGATAGTCATAAAGTGCCATGGGACTTATACTTCGCCTAGTAGTTGTATGGACTAAAGCAAATAGTAGAGGTTAAGAACAAAACTATATAGTTATTACACTACAACTGAAGTTGTAACTCAGGAAAGAAGTAAAATGAAAAGGTTTGAAATCATGTCCCCTACAACCTAAAAAACATACAGAAATAAATTGTTTACTTAGGGACTTCATGAGCTCTGTCCATTTGGACATAGTTGATCATCTCTGTTTATTTGGACAGATTTGTTCAACTCTATCCATATGGACAGAGCTCATCAACTCTGTCCAAATGGACAGAGCATATCAGCTCTGTCTATTTGTATAGAGCTTATCAGATCTGTCCAGTTGGACAGAGCTGCAACTTGTACAGTCTTAAATGTCTAAATGTATTAAATGTCATTTAGAGAGGCTACATGCTGGTTGAGTTATTTAAGCATACATAACCATGGGTTCTTTTGGACGGAGCTCTTTAAATATTCTATAAATTTTCATGGTATAGAGAATAAAAATAAGCTAATTAAAAAGTTATGGAATTTTTTTAAACAACGTTGTCTAAATATTCTATTAAATTTTATGTACATAGAGAATAAGAATAAGCTAATTAAAAAATATAAAAACAGAAAAAACATTAACAGATTTAAAGTTTTATGTTACATTTTGTTTAATTAAAATCATTTAAAATGAGTAGAGTTGTCTAAATGAGCATAGTTGTTCAACACTGCCATATAAATTATTTACTTAGGGACTTGATCAACTCTGTCCATATGGATAGAGTTAATCAGCTTTGTCCATTTGGACAGAGTTGTTCAACTCTGTCAATATGGACAGAGCTCATCAACTTTGTCCAAATGGACAGAGCTGATCAGCTTTGTCCATTTGTACATAGCTGATCAGATCTGTCAATTTGGATAGAGCTGCAACCTGTGCAATCTTAAATGTCTATATGTCTTAAATGTCATTTAGAGATGCTACATACTGGTGGAGTTATTTAAGCCTACATAAGCATGGATTCTTTTGGACAGAGCTCTCTAAATATTCTATAAATTTTCATGTACATAGAGAATAAAAATAACTTCATTAAAAAGTTGTGGATTTTTTTTAAACATAGATGTCTAAATATTCTATAAAATTTCATGTACATAGAGAATAAGAATAAGCTAATTAAAAAATATAGAAACAGAAAAAACATTAACAGATTTCAAGTTTTATGTTAAAATTTGTTTAATGAAAATCATTTAAAATAAGTAGAGTTGTCCAAATGGGTAGAGCTGTTCAACTCTATCCTTACTACCATTGTAATTATGAGCTTAGAGACATAAATGCAATAGGTGGAAACATTGAACATGATATGAAACAAGCACATATTATGAAACAGGCACATAACAAAGCTTAAACAAGCACTTAACAAAGGTTATACAACTTTACCATACTCATAATAATATAAAAGTTATCATTCAAGGCTTACCTAATAACCAAGGGGCAGCACCACAACACCACACCATGAGAAGACCATGTACACCTCAACAAATAGACCTCCACGCTGAACAGACCTCCACGCCGAATATACCTCCACGCCGAACAGACCTCCACGAACAGACCTCCAAGCCGAGAGGAAACCACATAGATAAGGGGTGACAGGATGGCAGAAGTACACGTGAGACAGTTGCGTGACATGGATGAGGATGAGACTGGTGGCGAGACGGGTGGTGAGATGAGATGGGTGGCGTGATGGGCGGAGGGAGCAATAGGACGATGACAAATTGCTACAAGCGAAACAATTATTTGGCTGAACAATTATTCGAACGAACAATTGCTCCACCGAATAATTGTTCAGCCAAATAATTTTTCGGCCGAATAACTATTCGGTCGAATAATTGTTCGGCCGAACAATTATGCAGCCGAACAATTGTTCAACTGAATAATTATTGAAACGCCAATAAAAATTATCGATCGGCAATCTGTTCTGTCAAATGAAATGGTTCCCGTTAAAGTTTATTCAGCCGAATAAAGGATTAGTTATTCGGCTGAATAACTATAATTATTCGGCTGAAGAACTAAACTATTCGACTAAATAAATATAGTTATTCGGCCGAATAACTCCTGCTATGTTGGTTGGGCACCCGATTCTCACGGAAGTGTTACCCAACTTTAAGTTTTCACCCACATGGTATATAAACTTTAATACATCATAGCTAGAGTATGAAAATTTAAGCCTTTCACATAACATTCAAAACATATAAATGTTAAGCCTAGGTTTGGATCATATTTAAGGTCTTAGAACCATAATAGTAAGGATAACGAGTTAGGCGTAGGTCTAATAAACCCAGCCATGAGTAAAATAGTAACACCAACAACGGTAGTAAGAGATGCTAGGATAGGACTTTGATTCTTTTGTCTTCAAAGCAAATGAAGTAGTTTAGCATAGGTAGCATGTCATTATTCACCTGTCATAGCAAGTTTTCATCAGTTACCTCTACAATTGATCCTATGAGGGATACAAGTCCTGCCACTCCACCTTTTGACAATTACGAGTTAAGTCAGGACTTTCCATAAACCAGTAAACAAAAATTATAATCAACAAGTAAGTTATAAACTAAAATTACATACATGCACATGCATGATGAGAAATAAACTAATAATCAGTGTTATCATCTAGATTAGATCAAGTAACTTAAACACATTATAGAATTACAGTAATAACCACATCGGGGAAAACATCTAGGTAAGAGTAAGAACATCTTATGACATTTCAGTTTCACAAATAAAGTTTGACACATTTTGCAGAAGATAAGTTAATGTCTAGTTTAGGTAGTAACTAACTAGCCTAATAAAAAAAATCAAATTTTGGGGGCATTACATTAATATTTTACAATGCAACAGTTTTGTCAATCTCCCAAATGGTTTAACGAGGCCCTGGTATCGTTATACCAACCTCCCTTGAGCCTTAGGTGATTTTGGCTGGAATTTGAAGCTAGCTTAGGAAGTTTATGGTCTCCCATGTTATTGATTTTGTGCTTGTATAACAGGAGCCTAGTCATAGCGAGGCTTTCGGTAGGGAAAATACCCACTTCTATAAGGAGAATAGAGTAGGGTGTATTTCTTTTATTAAAGTTATTATTTTCTATAGTTATTAAAGTTATTACATCTCACATATTTATTCTTTAATATTTATTTCCCTTTTTCTTTTATTGTAATTTTAAAATTTTTAATGACATTAATTTTTAATCATTACTTTTTTCTACTATTTTGTAATTTATTTTTTCATCCTATTACTGCTTAATCTATTTTTTTTTTTATAAAAATTTATTATGATAAATGCGATATCATAAACTTCAACATAATGTCATAATATTGTAATGTAAATAGGATAGAGAAATTATTTTGGGAGTTGGGGAGTGACCATGCAATTTAGCTTTATTTTGGAAGTGAGTTAAGGAGGGATTGTAATTTTACATTTTAGGACAAATTTAGGGAGGATATTTGTTTTAATTAGGTTGGTTTGAGTAATATTTTTTTATAGATGTTTATGGGTTACTTGGGCAAGCTTTTGGTTAGAATTTGATGATGATTTTTTAAGAAATATGGATTTTGTGTGGTTCAAATTGTGATTTTGAATTCATAAGGTATAGTGTGGAAAAATATTTCAGAATTTTTTTAAATCATCACGCTTTTAGATAAGCACTTAACTTGTGGTTGATGAAAATTGATAAGCCACAAATTAAATATCACTAAGTGTCCCATTATCCATACCTATAAAATAAATCTTAACAATACAATTATTTTATTTTCATATAATCTAGAAAGAGAAGAGTTCATTATCCACCTCACAATGAGAACACTTATATGTAATCAAATGTATTAATTAATTAGATTGGTTAAACCTATAATAAATGTATTAATTAATTACATAGTAACATCTATCACTATAATAAAATATATTAATTAATTACATTGGTTATTAATAATGATATTAAACAACTCAAATCCATAGCTTCTTTATTCCACGTTGTGCTTCTTAATAATTATCCCCATATTTGTTGATATTTAAAGATATTGTTGAAGATGTAGAATCATCCTAGAGTTTATGGATTCTCACATTAGGAAAGATCTATAAGTCTACCCTTCAATCTTTCCCTTTCCATTCTAGTAATACAGGGTGTAATCCCATAAGTACTAACAAGGAAGGCTTGAACCTATGGACTGTCTAGTCTCATCATGGCTCTTTGTGTTTGTGTTGATGTAGAAGAAGAATATAGGTTGAGTTATTTTCCTAATGTTATTGTGTGTGACATTTTATCATGATTACCATTGAAATTGGCAGTGAGATGCTCCATACTGTCCAGAAGATGGGCTCTTCTCTGCACAATGCTTCCTCGCCTCAGTTTCTCACTTGATGGAATCTTAGGTGAGAGCTGTGAAAGAACTGATGCTAAGGAAAAACTCAAAAACATCAATTTTTGTCTCCTACTCAACTATTCTAGTGATCTCCAGGAATTTCATCTCAACGTTGTATCAATGGCGTGCTTGAACTTTACTCCTGATAATGTCTGTAGTTGGGTACGATTTGTGCCCAAACATAATGTGCAGGAGATTTATCTCAATGAGTATTGTGATAGTTATAATGAGATCACAGGGAAGAAGGAAACAATTCTTGTGGCCTTATTCTCATGTACAACTCTTGCTACTCTTTCTCTGCGTAGTTATGATCTTATTATATGAGTGGGCCTAATGCTTAAGAGCATGTGTTTCCTCTTAGGAGGTCACGTGTTCAAATCCAGAGGCGGTAGTGTATGTACGCCTCTGTAGACTTTAGCATTTAAATCACTGTGCAGAGGGGTTTCCCAAGGGGGTCCAAAGGGGTCTCATACACCAAATTAGTGTGACCTTAGAAATAGATGATAATTATTATTATTAATATTGTTATTATTATATAGTTATTTGGACTAAACAAAACAAGACATATAATATACTTGAAAAATGTTGAAAACATAAAATATTTAGATTACATCAATAATAATTACTCTCAACAAATTCTTGTTATAATTTTATTATATAGTTATTAACATCTCACATATTTATTCTTTAATATTTATTCTCTTTTAATTTTAAAAATTTCATCATTATTTTTTTACTATTTTTTAATTAATTTTTTTCATCATATTATTTCTTAATTTAAATTTTATTTTTATTTTTTTATAAAGATTTATTATGATAAATACAACATTATAAACATTATAAACTTTAACAAAATGTAATAATATTATAATGTGAATGGGATACAAAATTTATGCATTTTATTCATAGGATGCTTGTAGATTCTAAAAATGTTAGCCATTAAAGGGGAAAGGTTATTTATATATTCTTAAATAAATAAAAATTATAGGAAATTGTGGGAATTTAATTTTATATTAGGGGTTAGTTAGGCACAAGAATTTCGAGTTGTCTAACTCGGAGATGATTTTCCTCCAATTTTCTGCTAAAATATCGCTAGAACTTACAGAGTGTGGGTGCTTGGGATTTTTGTGTCATGTGATTTCATTTTTGCATTTAAAATCACTCAACAAACAACTAAAATTACAAAATTTTGTGAGTTAAATTCACCGGATTCAGACTGAATATTGGAAAAGTCAAAATCGTCTCCTAGTTAGACAACTCCCTAGAATTTAGCTTTATTTTGGGAGTGAATTGAGGAGAGATTGTAATTTAGCATTTTAGGATAAATTTAGAGAGGATATAAGTTTTAATTAGGTTGGTTTGAGTAATATTTTTTTACAGATGTTTTTGGTTATTTTGGTAAGTCTTTGGTCCGAATTTGATGATTTGTTTCTAAGAAGTCTCGATTGTGTGTGGTTCAAATGGTGATTTTGAATTCATAAAGTCGGGTGTTCTTAAAGACATCCATATTCTAGGAATTTAAATATTTCTTGAAGATTTTTAAGAATTCTCTATAGGATTTCATTAAAATCTAGAGGGATAAATCCTTTGGGAATTGTTTAAATCATCACGCTATTAGGTAAGCACTTAACTTGTGGTCGATGAACACTGATAAGCCAAAAATTAAGTATCACTAAGTGTCCCATTATCCATATCCATAAAATAAAATAAATCTTCACAGTCCACTTATTTTATTTTCCTATAATCTAGGAAGAAGACAAGTTTGTTATTCACTTCACATTGTAAAATAAGAACACCTATAGCTGTAATAAAATGTATTAATTAATTGCATTCGTTACACCTATAGATGTAATAAAATTTATTAATTGATTGCATTGATTACACCTATAACTGTAATAAAATGTATTAATTAATAACATTAGTTATTAATAATGACATAAAACAACTCAAATCCAGAACTTCTTTACTCCACGTTGTGCTTCTTAATAATTATCCCATCATTTGTCGATATTTAAAGATATTGTTGAAGATGTAGAATCATTATAGGGTTTACAGATCCTATGTCCATAGCCTCTCTTCAATACTACAGGTTTATGGAGTCTCACATCGGGAAAGATTTATAAGTTTACAGCCCCGACCTTCAATCTTTCCCTTTCCAATCCAAGATTTATAAGTTTACAGGGTGTAATCCTAACGGGGTGGACTGTCTAGTCTCATCATGGATCTTTGTGTTGATGTAGAACAAGAAGATAGGTTGATTTCTTTGCCTGATGGTATTCTGTGTAACATTTCATCACGATTACCATTGAAATCGGTAGTGAGATGCTCCATATTGTCCAGAAGATGGACTCTTCTTTGTACAATGCTTCCTTGCCTCAGTATCTCACCATGATGAAATCTTAGGTGAGAGCTGTGAAAGAACCGATGCTCAGGTCAAACTTGAAAAAATCATTTTTCGTCTCCTGCATAGCTATTCTGGTGATCTCCAAGCATTTCATCTCGACGCAAGAATAGTGGCATTCTTTAACTTCACTACCGATAATGTCTGTAGTTGAGTACGATTTGTGGCCAAGCATAATGTGCAGTAGATTTATCTCAATGAGTATTGTGATAGTTATAATGAGATCACAGTGAATAAGACAACTCTTCATGCGGCCTTATTCTCATGTACAACTCTTGCTACTCTTTCTCTTTGTAGTTACAATCTTGCCTGCCTTCCTCCTAACTTCTTAGGATTTTGCCATCTAACTTCATGTTGTTGGCATAACGTGAGTCTCACTTATGAGTCACTAGAGACTATATCATATTTTTCCAAGTTTCAACATCTCTGTCTGTTAGATCTGTTTGCAGAATCCCATCGTATTGTTATTTTTGGTAGCAATCTGGTTACATTGAAGATAGACCATATAATACACAATGGGCTTCGCTATCGATAGCCAAAACTGAGCAGAACCCACTAAACTTGAGTTTACCACTTAGTTAATAATAAAATTTAATTTTCACTTTCACGCCAAATTCTTTTTCTTTTTCTTACTTGTCGGGTGAAACTTGTCTAACTTCTGACTAGACAAGTTTATAAATTTTGGTCAGTATTTCGACTCGACTAATTTACTTCGACTTACTTGTCAATTCTACTGACTGATTTGACAGCTTGTCGGTAACTTTACTTCGACCACAAGTCGGCTGATCTCTTTGACCTCTTAAGTCAGCTGATCTCTTCGACCTCTCAAGTCGGCTGACCTCTTCGACCTCTCAAGTCGGATAACCTCTTCAACATCTAAGTCGGATCACCTCTTCGAGCTCTAAGTCGACTCACTTGGTTTGGTCAAAATCTACAGAGTATGTTTCTTAGTCTAAAAGACTTAAGAAATTACAAATGATTTTCACCTGTGAGTAAGATGAAGTAAAATGGACACATTAACAATCCAACATAACTTATAAAACATATGCCCAAATATGTAGGAAGACTTGAGTCGACCAATGTGCTGTAAAACCTGGAACTTTTAGAGAGTGAGAAATTGATGGGTTCTTGTTCTTTCACTCAACTGTAATTGTGAAAGACATTTACACAAGTAATAATGGAAATATTGTGTAGCAAAATAAACATGCATTCAACCATAAAATATTTCTTATATATATAACTTGTGCAGAAATAACAAAGTTATTACAAACTTGTCTATCTAGACTTGTCAGCTCACCAACTGATCCTTTTATAGTGCTTCGGCTCTTCAGCTGAATCACATACACAGAAGCTTGAGATTCAACTTCTATTTCTCTCCTTTATCACCAAGGTTTATCTCTACTATCTAATGTGTCTAGTGACTAACTTAATTTACAATCTTCTTCTTCTATTTATACGCAACCTGAAAATTTGCTTCTACATGAATGGAGTGACTCTCCATTAAATATTGTAATAACTATCTACCTAACAACTTAATTTCAGAAATAAATTCGACTGGTTTACATGGCCTAATCATGGATTCTTCCCTCTTGTCAGACTGACCGACAAGATCTTGACTGATATAGACTCTGACAGAGTCGGATGAGAGTCAGGTATGGATCTTCGCGTGATTAATATTTCCAACATTTGTTTAACGATCCGTTGCCCTAAGCTATTGCAAATCTCGTTGAGAAATATCGATACAAACTTGCAGTTGTACAAGATCCCCTTGTACAAATTTTTGAATAATCTCGTCCATGCCAAGATGGCAAGTAATGGAAATATGATAGAGTTAGAACTGGGCCCTCAACAGATTCTGAGAATTAATTTTGTGAGTTTCTTAGTTACAAGCCCAGCCAGATTTCTTGAAATTGTTGAAAGTTTGAAAACATTAAGAATCCTTAAGATCAGCAGCTCTGAAGGCTTTGCCAAGAGATTTCCGATCACGGCTCTCTTGGAATGTCTTCCCAACCTTGAAGCTCGCTCATTGAATGATCCTTGTAGGTATATAAAAATATTTCATATATGCTTGAATGAATTTATTTATGCAATTTTGTAGTTGGGTGTTTAAGTTTTTCTTGTTGTTGTATTGTTTGGCATTGCAAGGGATTTAAAGACATGGATTGCTACCATATGTAGGTTTTGCATGATCATCTGAAGACTGTAGAAATTAAATTAGTATATTACACAGAGAGGGAGATTCCTATGCTTGCTTCTCTAGTTGAAATCACTGCTTCACTCAATACGATGACAATTGTAGCACGAATTTTTTTTGACAAGAAGTATATTTGTTTTCTAGAGAATATTTTGCGCTTGAAGAAGGCTTCTACATGTGCAAATATCAAATTGCTGAAGACCACATTCTGGTAGCTGCTTTTGTTATTTTGTCTTTTCCTGGTAATAAGATAAGTCTAGGAGATAGGTAGTTGTGGTTTTTTTTCTTGTATTGCGACTTGTTTTTGTTGGTAGTTTCTGTCCAATACAACAGGAAGCATGAAGCTATTTTGTGTTTTCCTAGTAAGAACCACCTGTCTAGTGATTAAATTGGTGAATATCACATTTATGTAGTTTGATGGTTGTGCCGTGTGTCATCTTTTTTTGGATAAATGGAGAAGATTGGTAGTTGTACTTTTTTACCTCATAACTTTGAACAAATGGAGAAGATTGGTAGCTGTATTTTTTTACCTCATACATTTGAACTGGTTTTTGCAATATTGAAAGTATTTTGAACTGGTTTTTTGCAATATTGAAAGTATGAAATGCTGTACAAATTCCTCCGTTGTTTGGATGCTATGATGTGATCAGAGATTACTTATCAAATTTCATCAACATTATGCTATTACCTTGTTTTACAATGATAATCATAGCATATAGTTGTATTAATTTCCAACAATGGGCTACTTTGTGATTATTTCTTATCAGTTGTATGAACATCTTATTTATCCACCTAACAAACTTTCATCCTTTAAAATTTTGCATAAGTTGCATTGCCTTGGATCTTTAAGTACTATAGTTTCTCATTTTTCCAATTTTCTAATATGGTGAAATTTTAATGGAACTTATAATTGCTGGTCAAGTCAATATGTATTTCATATGATATGAGTGTGGTGTATGAGATTTTATTTAAAATTAAATTTTTTGAGAGAAAGTATTTAGTTAAAAATATTTTATTGGAATCTTAAAAATATTTCCTTGGAAGCTTAAATAGCTGAAGTTTATATTGTTTTATTACTATATTGGGTAACCACTTATTGATGTTCTAATAATATAATCTATGAGTATTTGTAAACTTTTCTGTATTCACACTATCATCAAAGTTAAAGTAAACAAACCCATACACTTGAAGCTTATTGTTTTCATCTCCATGATAGCATTGAAAAACATAGTCCATGGTGCATTCTAGGTATCCTTGATGATCATTTAATGTCATTTATCTGCATTGATCATAAACCTACTTACAAATCCCATTGTATGAGTTAAGTTTAGTTTTGATGCATGAGATTTCCAACTACTCTAGAATATTGCACTCCTACAATTTTTTCTTGTTCCAACTTAATCTCATGAGTCTTGGTATTTTTCTAGGCCATGAACTTAAAATTAGATTGTTATTTTTCTTTCAAATCATATACTCCTACTCATACTAAAAAGTTCAAGCGTGTCTTCAACATACTTATTTTCACTAATACACAAATTTCTTCTAAGGTTTTTCACATTTATGTGTTCATCACACTTATGAGACTCGTATGGAAGGAAAGACGCCAAATTAATATGCCAGAAAAATAAGAAGTTATGAATATTCAATTTACCTATTGCTATAACCATTTCCCACCTCCTAGTACTTGATTTAAACTATGATTATCAACTAGAGAGAGTCTAAGGAGTCTTATGTGAGCATGATAATTTATGTAGTCACATATTTTCTCCTTCCTAGTGATATTTTATGTATTCACTAGTTTTACCTTTCTCAATGGTCTCATGTTGTCTTTCAAGATCCTTGTGGTGCCAAATTTTTTCATGTCTTACGGCATCAGTGATCCACCAATTTTCCAAGAGCATAAATAACAAGCTAGAATAGAACCCATGATTATGTTATATCTTGTTCCTAGTCCATATTTAATATGGTAATTTTAGATGGCTCATAACAATACATTTAGGCTCTTTTTATTATCAAAGAATTATTTTTACCTCATAATCAATTTGATGTTTTTTGGAATGCTCATCATCAATTCTAAAAAACTCAACATCAATTTTTGGACAACTCAACATTAATGGCATACACATTAGGTTCTTTTTATTATCGAAGACTTTTTTTTATCTCTTAATCACTTTAATAATTTTTGGAATGCTCATCATCAACTGTGGACAACTTAACATCAATATTTGGACATCTCAACATTAATGTCAACTAGGATTATTTTCCAATGGCTACTTTGTGATTATTTCTTAAAGGTTTTATTCCCATCCTATATCTCCACCTAGAAAAATTTCATCCTTCTAAAATTTTGGTTAAACCATTGGTTTCGTTGCTTGGAGACTTTAATTTGAGTAGTATCGTTTCTCATATTTCCACTTTTCCAATATGGAGGAATTTTAATGGAACTTATAATCATGTTTGAAAAGTCAATATAAATGTCATACCATATGAGTATGAGGTTTTCATTGAAATTTATATGTTTGAAAGAAAGTTTTTAGCCAAACTATTTCATGGGAAGCATAAATGTTAGAAGTATATATTGTTTGTTTACTAGATTCTGTAACCATTTATGACTCTCCAAACATGATAAAACATAGGTACTTGTAAACATTTCCTTATTCACATCATCATCAAAGTTAGAGTAAAAAAACCATGCACTTAAATCTTAGTGTTTCCATATCCACGATACCATTGAACAACATTGTCCTTGGTGCTGTTTAGGTATCATAATATTCGTATTCTAATGTCATTTACTAGATTAATCATAAACCTACTCACAACTCCCATTGCATGAGTTAAGTTTGGATTTTGGTGCACCATTGCATACATGAGCTTTCCAACTACACTAGAATATTGCACTTTTATAATGTATTTTTGTTCCTACGTAATCTCATCACTCTTGGTGTCTTGGCTATCCCATGAACTTAAAATTAAATTGTTATTATTATTATTTTTTAAATTGGTGTACTCATACTCATACTTTTGAACATACTTCTTTTGTCTAATACACAAATTTGTTTGAAGGTTTTTCACATTTATGGGATCATCACACATGGGAGACTCATATGAAATGAAAGATGCCTAGTTATTATGCAAGAAAAATAGGCGGTTATTCATATTCAATTCACTTATTACTTATATAATTTCCCACCTCCTAGTACATGATTTAAATTATGCTTCTCAACGCGAGAGAGTTTAAGGAGTGTTATGTGATCATAATAATTTATGTAGTCACTAGTTTCCCCTTTCTAGTGATATTTAATGTATTCACTAGTTTTTCCTTTCTTGGTGACCTCATGTTGTCTTTTCAATATCCTTGTGGTGACATATCTCTTCATGTCTTCACACATCGATGATCCACTTGATTTCAAAGAGAGTAACTACACACTCGCATATAACTAATGATCATGTTATGTATCGTTCTTAGTCCACATTTAATATGGTACGTCTTTGGGAAGACTCATAACCATACATATTATGTTCCTTTTTATTATTAAACACTTCTTTTTATCTCTTAATCACTTTGATAATTTTGGAATGCACATCATCAACTATGGACAACTCAACATCAATTTTTGGTTGACTTATTACCTCATTATTCTTTAGTTTTGATTCCTTCATCTAATGACTAAAGAACCCTTAAATATCCTTCAAATAAATTATTAACATGACTTTCAAAGATAATAAAATTTACTATATTGAGTTCATTAATATTACTAAGTTTTGTATGATGGTCGAGGGTTCACAAGGAATTGTTTCCCATTTTCATTGCAATGAGAATGTGTACTCGTTGCTAAATTAAAAATGATTGCATGCTTCTAAGAATGTACATGTGATCCTTTTCAAATAGATCCCCCTCGCCCCCCAACCTCCAACAAACCATATGCCATGTAAATTTGAATTCCATATCATTTAAAATAAAATAAAAGTACATGTGCACGTTCTTGAAAGTGCACATGAGCTTCTAAGTATGCATGCTTGAGGGATGTGTGCACATTCTTATGTGTATAAACAAACAAAAATATATTGGGATAATTACTACTTTTATTGTTCCATGTCATTTAAAATAAAATAAAAGTGCATGTGCATGTTCTTGAAAGTGCACATGAGGTTCTAAATATGCATGCTTGAGGGATGTGTTCAGATTCTTATGTGTATAAACAAGCAAAAATATACTGGGTTAATTACTATTTTTATTGTTCCCTCCCAAGCCAATGTTGAATTTTGTGCAACGAGGTAATATGAGAACATTCTAGGAGGAGGTTCATTAATCCTTTTCCAATTTAGTGCCATTTGTTGCAAGTAATTTTTATTCGTCTTAGCATTTTTATAATTTTTACATTTTAATTTTTTTCATTTAAAAAAAAAAATGTTATTGTTGTTGAATTGTAGTTCTTATTCCACAAATATGAAATAAAACCCCAATATAAGCACAAAAAAAAACCTTAACCCCCCACAAGAACCATACAATGGAATAAATCAAAGTTTATATGAGCTTAGAAACTTAATTGGGGAGTTAAGAAACAAAGGTGAGCCATCCTACCTTCCACTAGCCAATTCCCTTAATATAATCGGTGCTTCCATTGGCCATTCCCATGGTCAATTGTTTGATATATATAAATATCAAGCAAGGATGATCGATTTTTAATCAAGTAGAAAATAGTAAGGAAGATACAAAAGTATTGAATATAACCAAAGAATCCATTGTTTAGTTGTTCATTGACCCTAGAACCAACCAACCACCTATTTCAAAAAAGATACATCTTTTCCTGGATTGATGCACATTCCAACTATGGAGATACCACCATATGCATTGATGGTTTATGGAATTTTCTAAACCTTCTTCTCATAGCATGGAGGTTGGCTTGCAATTTGTTTGAAAAATATGGCATGGGTTCCTTCTTGGGTACCATGTCAATTATTTTAACATTGGTGAATTTCAAAGGGTTGGTCTTGGATTGGCTCAGGATCGAATAACTACTAGGAATAACCCACTGATAGGGTTTTCTACTTTGATTCATATGGCTAGCACCCCCCCCCCACCATTCAGCTCAACTAGGAGATCCAGTATTCAAGGTACTAGTATTGTGATATTATTATTGACATGTAGTCTAGTCCAAAATAGTAAATTTGTAATAACTTCTTGTTGAGAGACATCATTTGGTGATGCTAGGCCATCTATTTTTTGGCCTTCATTTGGTCAAGTTGGCCATTATAGTTTCAGGCCAGTTGCTACTCATCGATGCTTTCATTGTGAACATACATGTGATGTCCAAAAAGAGTATTATATTCGAAACTTTTTCTTGGATAAGATTAGTATGAAAAAATCTATACTTGCATTACTTATGTTTTGGTGATAGTATATCTCCAAAGGCTAAGGATTGGATTGAAAAAGGTCAAGAAATTTTGAATTTTTTGATAGATAACTTACAAATTGCTCAAAATTAGCAGAAACCATATGCAGACTACCATAAAATGGAGAGACAGTTCTAAGTGAATGACTTGGTGTATTTGAGGTTGCAACCCTACAAACAAATCACCATAAAATCTAAAGGTTCATAAAATATCAAAACATGATTTTATGGTCCCTACAAAGTGATTTGAAAAGTTGGATAAGTGGTCTATCAATTGGAGCTTCCCATGGGAAGCAAAATTCATAATGTGTTTCATTTGATAAGTATTTGGTTGGCATAACTTTAAAGTATTTATATCTCTCTTTTATTCAGCATGTGCACCTACTGCAAGATGACACCCCTAGATTTAGGTGTTAGTGCACCTTATCTCCTAGATTTGATGCAATGTTGTAGTTTTTTCCCAAGGGGATATTCACATCAAGGTATTTAGATAAATTTATGGTTTTCCCCCCTATATGTGTGTGTATATGTTTTACATGTTAACTATAAATATTCCTAACATGAATTAAAGGCCAATTCCAACTAAAGAATGTAGAAATGTGGTTTTATATAACTTTATATTTATCATACCTGTAATGTCCCCAAAATTTGAAATAAAATTAAAAAGTATTAGGTTAGTCAAATACTACCTGAACTGGACATTATCTTAACTTATGCGGAATGTGTCGTACTTTGTTTCACTGCATTGTATTGTCATAAGCTATTCTTACTTCCTTCTAGATGTTGTCCCGATGTGGTTATTAGTGTAATGCTATGTTGTTGTTATGTTTCTTAATATCTGAGCTCGATGGTTATGTATTTACATGTATATATGTATGGTCAACTTCTTACTCATTTCTTATAAGGTTTGATTATTGTTTATGAGTATCTCCGACATAACGTGTATTGTCAATGGGTGGAGTGGCATGACTTGTTTGCCCTGTAAAAACACCTGAAAGGTAACTATTTTTACTTGTCTCTACAAGGATTACTTATTTCTTATGGAACTAATTCATTATTTCCTTGTCGCGTGTAGGTGCACTTGATGCCGAAAAACTAACTATGATGGTGAAATAAAACATACTGCCTAGGATCACTACCATGCAGCTTGGATGACAAACATACCTACATTCCTATCCTAGTGATTATTATTATGGTCATTAGCACTACTGTTTACGCAAGGTTGGGTTTTATTATGCCTATGTTTGTACTGGTTACCATTGTTGATTATGGTCTTATGACCTAGATTTAATTATACATGCACTTTAACATTTACATGGTATAATTAACATTGTAAAAGGCTTAACATATTACATAGTATCCCTATGTTCATTATGTCCTTTGTGTATAATGTCAAATGCATAATGTAAGCCATTCTTGGCATATTACATATGCCATAAATTATGGCTTATCCTATGTCCATGTTACAACCGTTGGGGTCTATGATTTGCATGGAGGATAAATATTGCACTACATTTTGGGATGGCATAAAATATAGACCTTGGGTTTTAATGTTACATAGTGGAGGCCACTATGGCGAATTTAATGCACCTTGGAAAACGACGGTCTCAAGCTTAGGGATTAGACTAGCGCGAAGGTATGGTTTATTTGCAATTTTACTGTGTGAGCTTTGTCTCTGGTCTGCACTATGGCATCAAGTTTGGAGTTTGATAGTGCTTGGAAGGTATGTCCTTCGATCTGGTTTTGATGCCCTTGTTTTGTGGTTTCAGTTGGGAGGTTTGGCATACTCCTCATCTGCATTATGGTTTGTTGCAGGTTGCAGTGTCCTTCGGGAATGGGTCGTGGGTCTCCTAGGTGGACAACACATTACCCTTTACGGTTAAGCCCTTCTATAACAAGTTTGAAACTCATTCCTTATTTGTGAGTGGGTGTTGTGACAGAGCGCGAAGCTCGTCGTTGGATGAGTGCTTGGTTTGGGTTTTAATGGTTGCAATTGGGAAAATGGGTTGTCTATAACTTCTTATAAAGTGTCCAGAGATGTGTTTATCATCTGGGGTTTTTGGTTGGGTTGGAGCCTTTGGGCCGATACTGATTGGAATCCATGTCTGTAAATGAATACTATGTTGATAATGTTACTCGTGATGAATATTACAGGCTTTGTGTTTTTGGTTAATATGTTGGGTTTGGAAGAATGGTGATAGCACCATTGCTTGCAATGGTGCATAGCCTATGATATACAACTGTGTAAACTTTTATATTATTTTACAGTGGTTATTTTGTACAGCATTAGCTTACTGTGTGTATATCGTGGTTATGGTTTTTAATTGGTAATTCTGTAAATTCATATTCATTCTTTTTTTGAATATTTTACCTCATTAATTGCCTTTGAGAGCCATGACATTACTTGGCAATGGCACTCTTTCAATGTAGTGTCATGACTGTGTTGATTAATATTGTTTCAAGAAGTTTATTTGGAAATGGTTGTAACTGTTGGGGTTTATCTTTATGATTGGAGTGTCGTTGTGATGACTTAACATTGACATAGTTTTAATGGACTTATGTTAAGGGATTATTGTTTGTATATAATAGGGTTACTATATTGTACACGGTTGTGAGCCACGAAATGGATACGACGTATAATTGTAACTTGAGGCTTTAATTTGTATGTTAGAGATATAATGAATTATTTTTATCCCTGTGTATTTGATTTGGTAAATGATAAGGGAAACGTTGACAGGAAAACTGTTCCATTCTGAGTTCAATGTTTATGTCTTTCGATTTTATGGTGTAGACTGTGTAGTTTGTAAAAATGAAAAATGATACAATGTTTGGAAAACGCAGCTAACAAATCCTACAAGATTCGATGTTGGTTCAGAATTGGGGTTTGGAAATCGAAATGGGGAAACGTTGACAAAGCAACGATTTCAATCAGCATTTAATCTTATGGCATTTGATTTTGATTTATAATGTAGACTGTGTAATATGTTTATGAGTTATTACAGCGTTAAACGCTCCTAACAAATCCTACAGGATTCGTTGTTAGACATGTTTTTAAATGTATGTTGGGAAATGGAAGCCGTGAGCTCATCATGATTCAATCCTAGCTATGACGGTTGTAAACGATGAGTACTGTGAAATAACTTGTTTGGGCATTCATGCCCATAGGATTCGATCCTGTGACCTATTTTCATTTACATGATATATATTAATGAGTTATGTGATTAGTTTTTATGGTTGTCTTGTTGTGTGGAAAACTCTCTTATGATATAAGATTTGGATACTTGTATTTTATATTTTAAATGTATGGTTTGGTTATTATGAATGTGGAAATGGTTCTCACAAACCTTAGAGGTCTTCGATAACTTAACTGTTTATTTGGTTTATTGTTTAATTATAATAATGAGGATGATTTGTTTATAGTTTTGATTATTATAATGTCCACACCGACCATTAAAGGCCTCGATGGTTTCAGCTTGGCATTTAATTTTGTTTATAAAGTGGAAATATATTGTTTATAAATCTGTTTATACTATTTTACTTAGAGCTTAGATTAATGCTATAGATAGTAGCTAGGTTTATTTGTAATTAATAATATGGATGATAGTTTGGGTTTATTTCTATTTAACATATTCCTACTGGCAATATGAAATCTGCCAGCAGAGATAATATATATATATATATATATATATAGGCTCTGTTTTGATTTATTCTAGGTCTTGGAAATAAATTTAAAGATACGAAATAAAATGCAGAAATGAATTTCGAAAAAAACAAAACCCTTAAATATTTTAGACATGAAATAAATTGCAGACATGGATTTATAAATAAAACATAAACCCTTAAATTATGAAACAAGAAATGAATTGCGGGAGTGAACTAGGAAATAAAATCCTTAAATACTTGATGAGGAAATGAATTTCACAAATGAAAGGAAAAAACCAAGAACCTCATACCTGCAATATGAAACTATTTCAATGGCTGAAAACCTGCACAATCAAATACCCAACATTAACAAATTCATAGGAAAATATGACCTCTCTATAAATAACCGAATCACTTGGGAACTACCATGTTCTTCCTAGCCATGACCCAGAACCATTCATGGTTTCAATCTGGATCCCCACTAGCTGGTTCCAACATGCAAGTAGCTTAGAGATCCTAAGGTGAGGCTCCCCTAATTGGTATATCAAGTTCTGAATCAATCCTCCTTTTTCCTCTTAGGAAAAAACGGTTCTCCAAGAACTCTCTTGAGAATAATCATGAAGAATGTGGAATCACCAAAAAGATGGAAGATCCTCAAGCCTCTCTTTTGCTTGGGTTTTTATAGTCAGTTTTTTTAGTCAAAAGGGTTATTAAATCGAGAATCATTTGATTTCTTGATTTAACCTTTTTATTTAATTTAGGCACTTTTAATATTTAACTTAGGAACTTTTAACTAGTTCCCATCTCGACTCTTGTAGGTATTTTTATTATTTAATTATATTTTAGTAATATTAATAACAATAGATGGATCATTTCCTTATTTCTTATATCTATTAATATTATTACTATGCTTATTCTTTATACAT
>LPNX011080520.1:234634-297508 GCA_001517045.1 Pseudotsuga menziesii
GGCCTTCAGGTATGGGTTAGGTCTTCTAGGCTAGGCAACTCTAAACCTCCTTGCATGTTGGATTCCCTCGTATAACATGGTAGTTCTTCAGTACTTGATGAGATACATAAATTTAAAATTTCATTTAATCACTTGAAATAAGTTAGATGAGATCAATATTTTACTCGAGTCATTTTCACTCAACATAATTACTTCTTTTCGGTAACTCTTAGCGCTTATCCAGATCCCATACTCAACGCTAAAAAATAGGGAGTTACAAACTTAGTGCAATTCCAAAGCTCCTTGCTCAACACTAATGCTACGATGTACTTGTAGGATACACCTAGGGATACAATGGCCAGGGATCCGATGTTCGAGAGCTTATGCTCAACATAAACTTGGAAGGCTCCATGGATTATGCCCAATGCTTCCAATTTATCTTTTCATGTGCTTTAGAGCTTCATGCTCAACATAAAGTTTTTCATAACTCATGTGTTCCATAGATTTTCGCTAAACAAAAACATAAATACTCATGTGCTCGAGAGATTCTTGCTCAAAAAAACATTTAAATACTCATGTGCTCCAGAGATCCTCGTTCAACACAAAACATCTCATCAATCATGTTCTTTAGGGTCCATTCCCAACACATAACATCATACATAAAACATATGTAACTGTTTTATGCCCAATATATCAAACAAATCATCATGTTCATATGGAGTGGGGTTCTAGACCCAATATACCAAAATAAAACATCAAAGTAACATCATAATCAATGGGGCTTATGCCCATAAGTGTTAGGTCAAAATTTGGGATATTACAATGCCACATTATAAATCAATTATATAATAATAATAATAATAATAATAATAATAAAGTGCACATGACTCTTGAATTACCACCTAAATCACCTTCATAAAAATGTAGTGCCAAAGAAGAGGGCTTATGAAAAGAATGGTGTCCTTAGTAGAAACACATTCCTAGGTTATTGTAGTAACTCCATAATTTCGATGCACATGTCAGCGACAATATCAATTTGCATAAATTACTCAACAATTGTCTACTAAAATTTAAAACCAAATTTTATCTTTGACTACTATGTTTTAATTGACCACAATAATCCAAGGACCTTGGGCTTAGTGAATGAGTAAACTTTTAATATATATTGACATTTCTTAACCATTTGGATCCAACAACATCTTGTATTACCAATCTTGTTAGGCATGTGTGTATTGGAACACTTTATCGAATGAATTTCTCAATGGTTGTGTAGTAAATAAAGGAAATGTTAAATTTTTTATGTGTTTAGTAGAGAGGAAAAGGTCCATAGCACTACTTTGAATGCCAATAGAGGAATTGTAAGAGTTTAAGTTTGTCTTTATAATAATGTAAAACCATTTGAATAGCAATCAAATATTAAATTTGGAGCAAAGAGAGGTTATCAACCATGTACAAAAATTGCAACAAAATGCTTAGAAATAAACACCACATGTTAAAATTGGTTTTATTATTTCCCATTCCATTTAAACTACAACAAAAACACCATATTCACATCATACATTAAAGAGATATGGAATTGAAAAATATCGAAACATGAAGGTTGAAGTGTGCACATCATTTCAAGGTTGAACATACATAAATAAAGAAAACATTGCATACACAAGTTGTAAACTATCATATCTTCTTATAGGAAGTATATAAACAATTACTAGTAAAGGAGAACTAGATAGCATGTGTAGGATTCTTATTAGCATGCTTATTGCCAACAATAAGCTTAATATTTATTTTGAGACAATATTGACAATTAGCAAAGGATACAAACAAATAATCTTTTTTTTTATATTATAGGAAGTCCATCATTGAAGCATACGAGGTGAAGAATCAATTGCAGTAGTTGTTGGAGCAGGGGTTCATCCAGCCCAATACATCCCCATGTGTGTCACCTATCACCATAGTGCCCAAAAAGGAAATAGTTGGAAAATGTGTGATGACTACCATGCTCTAAAAACAATCACCATCAAGAATGTGTATAATTTACCAAGGATTGATGACATGTTGGACCAATTGAAGTGGTCCACATTCTTCACCAAGATGGACCTCAAAATAGGTTACCATCAAGTGCAAATTAAAGCAGAATACACATGGAAGAAAACGTTCAATACCACGCAAGGTTTGTACAAATGGATAGTGATCCATTTTGGTTTGTGTAATTCCCTTGCCACTTTTATGAGATTGATGAATGACGTGCTATGACCATTTATTCATTCCTTTGTAATAGTATATTTAGATGACATATTAATATTCAGTAAACCTTGACAAGATCACCACTCATATGTGACGCATGTATTTGACACCTTAAGCAAGAACCAATTGATTGTGAAATTTAAAAAATGTGATTTTTGAAAATATTCCTTCATTTATCTAAGATACAAGATCAGTGAAGGAGAGATGAGGGTAGATCCAGATAAGATTGCATCAATAAATTAGTGTCCTACACCTACTAGTTTTATAGAGGCGTGAATTTTCATGGGAGAAGCACAATACTAGAGGAAATTCATTGCCAATTTCTCTATTGTTGCAGCACCTTTGCATGCCATGATTGCAAAAGGGAAAAAATTTCATTCGCGTATGCCACAATAGAGACAATACGAAGACTTGAAGACAAGAATTAAAAATGCTCCAATTTTAGCTATGCACAACTTGTAGCATCGATTTCAATTGGAAGAATATGCCAATGGGTATGCATTAAGAGTGGTATTGTTGCAAGGAAGACCAATTTGATACCATTTTGATTCGTTTCATGGAGTAGCACTTGAATACCCCACATATGATAAGGACCTTTTTTTCCATTTCCCAGACAGTGAAGAGATGGAGCATTATCTCCTTCAGAAAGAGACAATCATCCACACTAACCATCAGCGGCTATAGTACATGAAAATTCATATCAAGATGCAACAAGTGAGACATTATTAGTGGTAGGGAGTTTTCCAGTAGTTCAATTTCCACATGCACTTGAAGAATTAGAAGAGGACACAATTATGCAATGCAAAGAATGAGTGACATGTAGAGGACAACAAGAGATATGGTAGATTGGTCTCAAAGGACATTCTACAAGGAAGGAAAATTGGTATGAGAGGAACCAAATTGGAAGCAATTTCCCTCACCTATCCTTGGAATATTTTGGGAACCAAAACCATCCCAATCGGAAGGTGTTATTTGAAATGGATCTACACAAGAAAATTGGATTCAGCATAGGATCAATGAGGATTGGAACCGAGCACCAAGCAATGAAAGGATTGTGGAGACTACATGTTGACATGAAGGGCCACATGCAAACATGAAGGGGTTTCCACCATGTATATAAGTTTAAAATAAAGAGGAAAACACAAGAGAATTCAACCATGCATGAATTGTATTAAAAATATAAAAATAAAGCATGTATGGGAAAAAAATAAAAATAAAACATGAGACTATGGTATCATTTTTCAATTGTATAATAAAGAAAAATAATCTCAATGATCGTGGGAGAAGTTGAGGGTTCAAGGATGCTTATCTTTCCAACTATCCCAAGCTCAACCTTTTCTATAAAGTGATCGCCCCACAAAGATAAAAGGGTTCTTTGGCTGAGAGTGAAAGGAATATTTCTCGAATGATGATGAAAATTTATACTTGGGCATCAAATAGCCTGTAACGTATGCATTTCCAAAATAAAAGAGCTTGGTTGAGGCCAACTGAATGTTGGTTTTCCCTTTTATGTTTCTAGGGTAAATAATGTTTTCTTGTGAATGATTGGACCGGTTCCTTGTTTCTTTTTTTGTGAATTTGGTTTGTGAATGCATGAAAACTATTTGTTTGTGTTTTAATGATTGTCGTCATGACTAAATAGCTCTAGTACCATGAAAAACATTTTCCCATGGGAAGTAAGTGTTGTAGTAGTTGTTTTTCTTTCTCACATTATAAGTTTTCTAATTCCCACAACCCTTCAATAACTCTATAAATATCACCATTGATTGTCTAAGGTGAATTAGAGATCAGTGTCTCTCCTAAAACAACCATTGTTATCTTGTAGGAGTTGTGAATTTGAGTTTTGGACCATTTTTTCTCATAGAGGAGAGATAGAACTTTACTATCTTTTCATCATTGCCAAGATGAGTTTACACTCATTGGAGGGATTTCCACCAGTTCCTTGGCGAATTTATAGTCCTTGGGGTGTTTTAACCATTTCTTGAATGGATTTAAACTCATTAGGGGCGTTTTCACCATTAGCTGGACAAATTTACAGTCACTAGGGGAATTTCACCATTGCCTAGATGAATTTATAGTTGTTGGGGCATTTTCATCATTGTCGAGATGAATTTACAATCCTTGGGGGCGCTTTCATCATTGTGTGGGAGGAATTATAGATTCCTTGGCATTTTTGTGGTTACTAGGGGATTTTAATTCATGTCGGACAAACTCTTCTTGTTATGGGGTGCATATTTAACAACTCATAAATGAAGAAAACATTTTTGTTCATAATTAACTAATGGTAGATGAATATAAACATTTTGCATAATACACAACCCATGAATGGATAGAGATTGAATTAGAGATTCAAATACATCCGTGTTGGTGATTTTAGTGGGTTATGAGCCCCTTAATTATTTATTAGACATAGGAGTATATTGTATTGTACAATGATATCCAAAGTGAAATTTATCTTGAAAACAACTATCCTTCCATTTCAAGACTAAGTATATACAAATCAAGTACCAATTCATACAATCCATTTTGGAAAATGGATAGTTGAAGTTGGAAAAGATACATACTATCCATATTCCTACAAACATGTTAACAAAGGTAGAAACTAGGGAGAAACAAAGTACCTTGTTAGTTTTAGTTGGCCTTCAAGCATGAAGGTGAAGATTAGAAAATTGTCAAGTCCAAGCAGGTCATAGTCTAGTAGGTGTAGTAGTAGTGGAATTGTTGTGATTATTCTCCAAGTGGGATTTGTTCATTGTGAATCCTGATTGTTGGGCCCATAAATGACCCCTTTTTTACCACCTTTACCTACCTCTTTTAGCCTCATCCTACTCTATTATGTACACTAAAAAGATGTTTTTCCTTCACTCAGTCCCTCAATTCGTACAGGTATGGCCAATCATTGTCTTATTTTATTAATGCTTAGGATTGTTGTAATCAAGGATTTACATCATGAATTATGCTAACATATGGTGGTTTTATAAAGATAATTCAAGATGTAAAGGATATAGGTGTAGCAGGCTGAAAATTCCAAGAGAGGGATGAACATTCATTGGTGATATGATCTCTATCCATTCCATCATTGCCCAAAGAATGAGGTCCATGGATACTATTCCACGCGAGCTATACAAAGGTACATGTAACATGCTACAATAGATTCAGAGGCAACAGTGTGCCACTACTCAAGAATATCTGCAATCCATGAAGTATCTTCTCAATTGATCATGATCGTAATTTCTGGCTCAAGTAACAGTGTTCCTATATTTTCTTCCTTCATCTTACCATGACTATAACAACTTATCGTAATTAGGGAAGCCTAAAGATCAGAGATATTCATGGTTGCCCGATAATAGTGGGAAGATGCTATGATTGTAATTGTATAAATACTGGGAACTATTCCGAGCCAGGGGTGGAAAAATTAATCAAATTTATTGTATCAGTTGTGACTGAGGTTGTGTGTTTATCTGCCATTTTAATACAAGGAGTTTGATTCTTTAGATCTCGGCGTTCTAACGTGTTCTACTTCCAGCATCTCTATGTGAAGGCTAGGGCCCACCTTCCCACAGGGATTGCTGATTTAATTAGGTATTTTATTTATTCTGTTGTGTGGTTTGGATTTTGTGATAAATTCCTTTATTTATAGTAAGGTGCAATAGTCATCGATTTGTTGTGTGTTCATTTAAATGATCAGTAATTGCATCCCTTGTAAACTGCAGTAGTGTGGTGTGACAGTCGACTGTGTAGGTTAAATTTCTCTTATGCAACTGTGTGATAGCTGTAACAGCCCTGTTCATCCCTAGTTCTTTCAATTGCTATTTTCTTCAGATCCTTGCAGTTAATTCCTTTACATTTATAATTGTAGAACTTAATTCTTGTACTTTGAATTTCTAGAATAAGTTGAATTAAGATAGTTGAGATGGATCTTTAGATGGTTTGGTAATTAAGGATTTAACTTTCTGCAAAATCAATCTAGATGTTTATTTCTTGAATCTTTTAATTCTAGATTAAGGATTGTAACAAGGTATTTGTGATTGCATTCTTAAGAAAATAAGCTAGATTAAGTAGATTATGGGATGAGTTCGGCTGAACAGGAAAGTAGGGTCATTCCTTTACATCATCAGCTACTTAGTGTTTAAAGAATATATAGTGCACATTATCCTTGAAATAAGAGACTTCCTTGGGTTGACAATTTATATTGAACACTTTGTATGTTGGCTTTAATTAACTTGCATATAGGGTGCTCAACATTTTGGCGCCATTGCCGGGGAGGATACTTACTAGACACCATAGTAGTTGCATCCAGTAATTATATTTATTCATTTTTTCTTCAGTTTTTTTGTTTTGGGTTGCATGAATATGAGAAGGGTACATCATGACAATCTTATAAATCCCGGAACCCCACAGAACACTAACATTGCAGGTGGTCGAGGCCTTGGGTGAAATCCAGCATTGGGAATAAGGACATTCATTGACGACTTGGTTGATAGGACCAGTTCTTCTACTGGGGATCGCCATCAAGAAACACCTATTAGAAGAATCCCAGTTACCCTTGGAGTAGCAGCGTTAGTTTCCACAGTGGAGAACACACGAGGAGCCGCAACACCCTGGGATATTCCTATGGAGGAAGATAGAGTTAGTACTGTGGGATCAACTAACCGAGATTTGATCTATCACATTAATGGGAAGGTTTTGACTGAAGAGGAGTGGACATAGTTCCATCAAAAATTTAACGATCAATGGAAGGATGAAGAGGATAAAGCAGATGAAGATAAGAGCAACAGACGTGATCCCGAAGATCACAAAGAAGCAATGGGAAAAAATCATCATCATGAGGGTAAATCCCTGCCTGAAGAGACAGTTGCTACACTTCAATTCCCAATTCAACCGCTAGAGGGGACAACCCCCATGAAAAATATATCACATCGGTGTTGCCTCACTTTTATGGAAAAGCGACAGAGGATCTGGATGAATTTATTTTTGAATTTGACATCCTCTGTCGTAGCTACGACTACACCACCAATGCATAGTAGCTGAAACTTTTTCCTGCCACTCTAAAGGACAATGCATTATGTTGGTTCATGATAATAGGAGGGGGAACCATCACTACCTAGGATCGGATGAAACATGTGTTCCTAGAGAAATATCAGGAGTATTGCAATACCAAGGACAAGAAAGAAGAACTATTTAAAATGGTATAAAGGGATGATGAAAGTCTAGAAGATTTTGTTGAAAGGATTTTATATAATGTGCAGAGAGCTGGAAAGACTAATATGGGGTTAGATGTGCTCAATATAATCCTACTTTGTGGGATTAGGGAAGATTTCCTAGACATGTTGAACCTATTAGTAAAGGAGGATATCTCAAAGGAGTCCTTTGAAAATATCATTGAACTATGCAAAAGGTATTCCAGGGGATCTTCCAGGAACAACAAACAAGACAAATGGGACAAATCAGAACCTGATGTCTTTGACATAACACAAAATTCATCTAATGGATGAGCCACCTGGGAAGAAATAGGCAATCTCCTTAAAAATTTCAAGACAAATATGATGAGCTCCATCTCCTCAAAAATAGATGTCCTTAGGGAAAAGTAGAAGTAAGCAGTAGAGGATCTCACACTTGGTATATTATACCCTAAATGTTGGAGGAACCACCCTCTAAAGGAGTGCCCGCTCGATAAGGTAGAAGTGTGTCAGCTGTGCCAGCTGAACCATGACACAAAATAATTCCCTTCACTACCTCAAGTGAAGGCATTTTTGCAGGAATCAACTCCATATGTGTTACCAACCTACTTTATTACACAAAAAAATCCCGAGCAGCCTCAAAACCAAGGTATGGCTCCAGACTTGTTTCCATTATTGAATAGCATGAATAATTGGAATAATATGTAGCACGTGAATACATAATTTCCTTCATCTTATTCTAACCATCAATGGTATCCCTCTCAACCTTCGATGCAAAATTTTAACTCCTCGGACCCTTGGACACAGCCACCAAACCAACAAAATTCTTGGTCTCCTGGATGGAGGAACTTCCATGCAGGGAACCAGTTCCCCCATAACCAACCTCATCAACAGCTTCCACATCAAAATTTTCCTCATCAACTGTACCCTCCTCAATAATATCCTCAGCCTTATCAGCAGTCGCAGCTGCAACTCCAGAATAATGTTGTCCCCAATATGTCGATATGACCACAACTTCCTGCTCAACCTAACCCCAACCCAAATAATAAGGCAGTCCATCAGTTTGAGACTGACAACATGCCTACTTACTCCATTACTCTAGTATCCTGCAACAACATCCGCTTACGCTCAAGGAGGGTAGTGGATCCTTTGATCATTGAGGATATTCCATCCTTTGTGCATGAATAAAGGATGAACCAACAATATTTATCCAATACATTGACCCCCATTATTGAAGATGATGAACATCCTACCAATATGCTAGCATAAACACAAAAAGACACATTTATCGACACACAACCTACACAATTGATTAGGGAACCACCATACCATGAAATATTAATATTACCAAAGGTAGTGGGACAACCTCAATTTAGCCTCTTAGGAGAGTTCAAAAATCTTTATGTTAAAATTCCACTCCTTGTACATAGATCCTGAACGGTTCAAGGTAATCAAACATATACCTACTCCTGGAACTCAGAAAGAAGTGCGAAGTTTCTTAGGGCATGTTGGATATTACAGAATATTTATAGAAAAAAATTTCAAACTTGCCTCTCCTTTGTTTTCATTGTTAATGAAGGATATTAAATTTACTTGGAATGAGGCATGCCAAACAACATTTGTTAAACTTAAGGAGAAGCTGTCCACAAATCCCATCCTAAGAGGGTCCAATTGGGCCCTTCATTTTCACATTTATTCAGATGCCTCTGATACTTCCATTGGAGTAGTTTTAGGATAGTAGGATGGTCAAGCACCATATGCAGTTTATTATATTAGCAAAAACTTAGCCTATGCTAAACTTAATTATATTGTTAGTCGAGAAGGATTTTTTAGCCATTGTTTACTCCATTAACAAATTCTGACATTATATCACTGGATATCCTACCTTTGTGCACAGTGACCACTCGGCCATGAAATATCTAATGAATAAACCTGTTACAAATGCTTGGGTAACTAGATGGTTGTTATTATTATAGGAATTTGATATCACCATTATAGACAGGCCTGGAAAACAAAATGTTGTCGCCGATTTCTTATCTCGTTTTACTAATAGTGATGATAATCTCCCTGTTGAGGAATCTTTTCCAGATGAACACTTATTTTTAGTTTCATCTCACTCCCCTTGGTATGCAGATGTCGCTAACTACTTGGCTGCAGGGAAGCTTCTGGCACATTTGTCAAAAAGAGAAAAGAGGAAAATTATTCAACAAAGTGCTAGGTATTGTTGGATAGGAGGTCATCTCTTCTACATAGGCCCTGATCTTGAGATCAGAAGATGTGTAAGAGAAGATGAAATATTTCATATTTTGAATGCTTGCCATGAAGAGCCTTGTGGGGGACATTTTGTAGACATGAGCATAGGACACAAAGCACTGAGAATGGGCTACTATTGGCTGACCCTTTTCAGGGATGAAAAAAGATGTGTCCAGTCTTGTGACAACTGCCAAAGGATGGGCCAACCTAACATATTGGATCAAATGCCTCTGCAACCACAACTGGTAGTTGAACCTTTTGATAGATGGGCCCTAGATTTTGTTGGTCCTATCAGCCCTCTTTCCAAGCAAAATGCCTACATCTTGGTTTGTACCGACTACATGACAAAATGGGTAGAAGATGTGGCTTTGGTGAAAGCCAATGACCAGGATGTGATCGATTTCCTGTATGGTGAAATATTTACCCATTTCAGAGTACCCAAGGAAGTGGTTACATATGGAGGACCTCAGTTTGTGTCACATCAATTTGAAGCTCTACTACGAAACTACCATATTCAGCACCGGATAGCTTCACCATACCATCCCCAGGCCAATGGCCAGGTGGAAAGCACTAACAAATTTATTGAATCCATCCTTACCAAAACAATCAGGAGCCACTATAGAGACTGGGATGAGAGACTTCTGGAAGCATTGTGGGCATATCGTACTACTTGGTGCAATACTACAGGTTTCTCTCCTTATGACTTGGTGTATGGGAAAAGTGTTGTCTTCCCCATTGATATTGAAATCAATACTTTGAAGACAGCTATGTATTAGAGGAAATTTCAACTCAAAATGGGCGTGCTAAAGAAAATTAATAAAATAATAGTTAAAATAATAGAATAATATTTATTAATTTTGGAGGAAGAAAAGAAAAAACTACTTTTTTGTTCACATTTTTGACATATCTCCCTAAGTTTTTATTCAAATTTCAATTGGTAGAGCTCGTTCGATGCGGAATTAAATTTCGAATCCAACAAGTACCCACTCAGCATACTTTTGACAGGCCCCACTACCCCAAAAACAAGAAATAACTGAAAAAATGTGATGATGATGATGATGACATCATCATGTTTTTTCAGTTATTTCTTGTTTTTGGGGTAGCATGGCCCGCCAAAAGTATGCTGAGTGGGAACTCGTTGGATTCTGCATCCAACGAGCTCTACTGATCGAAATTTGAGTAAAATCACAGGGAGATATGTCGAAAATACGAGCAAAAAAAGTAGTTTTTTTTTTATACATATCCCCAAATTTATATTAAAAATTGTTTAAGAGGTGCTCCCTTTTTTAATTTTAAAGCATTTTGATTGGCTAATACATGATGACATGGAATTTGTATTATTTTTGGAGGGCCCATTTTAAATTGAAATTTCCTCTAATGGAGGTAAACTTAGATGTGACTGAATCCTAGAAGAGAAGATTGAATCAATTGAATGAACTTGATGAGAACCATTTAGCTTATATGGATCAGACAACATTAATACAACAATAGAGATCCAATTGGCACAACCGATTCATCAAAAATAAAGTCTTCTGCGAAGGAGACTATGCATTATTATACGATTCAAGATTCAAAAGGGACTTCAAGGATAAGTTACGCACAAGATGGTTGGGCCCATACCTAGTAGACAGAGTATTTGATAATGGTACTATCTGCTTGGTAACCATTGATGAGAATCGTGCACCATTATTTTCTAATGGTCACAGGATGCAACTGTACCATAAGCCCATTTCAAAAGACGCATTCACATCACAGATTGTAGCTGATCCAGAATACCAATTAGAACAAGGGCAGGAATATTTCTCTGCCCCTGTCAATATTTAGATAATCACTGTAAATCTTACATAAATTTTTGTACAGAAATAAATTGATATTTTTACTATTATTTTTATCTTTTTCCTTTGCACTTGATCTGATTTTTTTTATAATATGTGCAAGGATGTGCCTAAGGAGCAATGGTCATGATCGGGCCTATCAACCAGGGTTGTCCTTTTGTAACTTTCTGCATAAGAAGAAAACTCCTTGAACAAGTTCATTGCAGCTACAACACCATAATACTTTGCCTATTTTTATGTTTTTCTACATCTGCAACACCGTAAAATACCTCCCTTTACCTCATTTCGCACAGCTTCAACACCGTAAAATGTTGCCTTTTTTTGTTTTTTGCAGCAGCAACATCATAAACTTCTGCCCTTTACCCTGTTCCGTGCAGCTGCAACACCATAAAATCCTACCCTTTACCCCATTCTGCATAGCTGCAACATCGTAACCTAATGCCTTTTTTTTATTCTGGCAGCTGTGACACCATTTCACTTTTGTCCATTTTTACCTTTTCCAGCAACTATGGCATTGTTCCATTTTTACCTTGTTTACCTTTTCCGGCAGCCATGACTCCACCAAAAATGGCTTATTTTTCTATAATTCATGGCTGCGACTCTGCCAAACTACTTGATTTCTCTATGGTTCGCGACTGTGACTCCTCCATTATTGGAAAAACTCTTTGCAACCTTGGTTAGCGACTCCTCTAGATCTGGCCCTAATTCCTAATGCCAAGGATTTTGATTTACTTCACACCATTCATTATGTTTTCAACAAGATTGACACGATGGTTTTGATCCTCCAGGAGAAAAGGTCAATACAACACACGTGCAATAATGATTAAATTTAAATGGTTGCACTTCACACACTTTATTATTCTCAAAGGTCACCGTTAATCACATATTTCAGAAGGTATGGTTCTGATTATTTACTTGATTAAGCGTTAACTAGATTTGCCAACATTAATCATACCTTCCTTTCTGTTCCCATTATTACACGTACATACCGTTAACTGTCCACTCATACGAATTAATGGCCATTTAAGTTACCTGATAACCCCCACCTTTCCTAATTTGGGATAAAATTCCAAACATTTCCATGCTCTTAAAATTTATGAATTTACCCAATTCCACTCTTAGTTGTTCATGCATACTCTGTGCTTTAACCTCCATTGTCGAGACCTATAAGCTGTCAGACTGATAAATAATTCTAAAGTCAAACAAACATGGGTATCCTAGCTCAACATGAACCTCCAAATATGCGAGAACTAAGAAGAAATGCTAAATTTTTCACTATTTTTTAAGCTGCGGGATGGACTGAATTCTTCCAATGCCTGAATGAGTTTCAAAGAGAGACACCTCTATAATTTTCCTTAAATCTTACAGAAACCCACTCAAAGGTTCATGGATTATGTATAGAAGTCTCTGAAGCAATAGTGGTTGAAGTCACTGTCCTTCCTCAAGTGGGAAGAGCCTAGTTTGGTCAAAGAACCCCCAATGCTACTGCAGTATAGGATTTTATAATAAAGGGGGAGTAAATTCGTCAGTCCGAGAGAGGGATAGAGTTACAGTCACTGCCTTGGCCATGGGATCAAGCTGCATTTTTCCTCGAGAATTATATCACCTGTGAAGGTAGGTATCAAACTATTTATTATTTTGAACTTCCACTATTATCTCATCTTCACCATAGGGCCTTACTAAACATTCCATTTTATCTATTCAATGACCTACAATGATATGGTGGGGTTTATTAGAATAGCTAAGCATCCAAACTCCTCCCTTACCCACCATGGCCTATTCAAATTAATAATTTTACGGGCCTTAGCTCAAAGGAACCAAACCTGGGAGCAATTCACAGGTCAAATTCAGATAAACCAGGAACCCTCCCATTTTCCTAGCGTTCCAATAGAAGAAGAAGTAGAAGTACCTATACTCTTGGGGGTTGTTCAAAACCAAGAGTATCATGCAAATCTACAGTTGGGGGGAGATGAGGAAGAATAGGAATATCAGAGGCCCTCCAATTTAGTTAGCAGGGGGGCGGGGGGGGGAGGGATGAGACTGGATCGGATGATCAGTCAAAGGACCAAGCTAAAGAATTGGAGGAAAATGCACAAGAAAACCTTGTGGAGAGATTAAATAATATGGAAGCTCTGACAGCAGAGGCTGAAGATGGAGCAGCATTAGACGCTGCGACAGCTGAAGCTAAGGATGTTAGAGCCATGATAGCAAAAGGAAACACAGAGGTGTTGACCATTGAATCTTCTCCTGAATGAGGGGGAACTTTGATTGAATAAGAACAGGAAAACGCTGAGACAGAAGATATCCCTTCCACATCAGCTGTAAATATGGATATTCTTGCACCACAGAGGAAAAGAAGAAGATCAAAAGAAGAGATACAAGAATCACCACCAATAAGAAGAAAAAGAACCAAGTCAGTTACAGTAGCTGAAACAACACGGAAAAGATGGGAAACCCTAGAAGCACAGATTGAATTCCCCATTCTGAGACCTAAAGCAAATAATGCCCCACATGAACCAACTACAAAAGAACCTCAAATTGAGGGACTTCTGTATGAAAATGGTATATTAAAAGAGGAAGTAAAATCACTTCAGAAAGAACTAGAAAATTTGAAGGAAGCATGCAGGAAGAAGGTAGAAAGGAAGCTGCACACATTGGTTGAAGCTGCAGACCGATTAGAAGGATCACCTCCTGTCGAGGATTGTGAGGAGGAAGAAAGAGTGGTATTCCCTGTGTGTGGAGAAATATTTAACCAGTCAGGCTACAAAGTCATAGTTCGTGCCTTTGTGACACAAAAACCCCTACCCGCAGTTGTGGAAGAACAAGGACAAGAAGCACTGAAGATAGAAGTGGGGGATGCAGAAATGATCCCTGGTATAGAAAAGGGAGAAAATGAACAATTACAGTCACGGACAACAGAAGAAGGATAATCTGATTGGAAGGATGGTGAAGCTCCCCAAGAGAAACTCCAGCAAAGGGAAGTAGCAGATCAACAGGGTGCTGAAACACAAGAACCAACATTTCCAAATATTCCTGTTGAAGTTGCCACCCAAATGGGGGTATATGAACCAGAGGCTGAAATTATTCCTGATTTTATTGAAGAAGTTTGGCTGTGACTCCTGAACCGTCTCAGGGCATAGAACTAATAGAGATGGAAGCACAAGAGCAGGATGATGATGAAGTTGAGCAGGGTACTGATACATAAGAACTAGCATCCCTTAATATTCTCATTGAAGTTGCCACCCAAATGGGTGTAGATGAACCAGAGATTGAAAATATTCCTGAATTTAACGAAGAAGTCTGCGCTGTGACTCCTGAACCGTCTCAAAACACAGAATTAATAGAAATGGAACCCCAATAGCAGGATAATGAGGAAGTTAACCAGGATGTCGTCACACAAGAACCAACATCCCTATAAATTTAAGTGGAGATTCTTAGGCGGCAACAAGAAATAAATCCTAAAATGGACATAATTCCTTATTTGGATTTTGGAGAGGATGAAAAAAATGCAATCATAATCCTCGGGGGACACTGAAATCCTTGAAGAACAGCTCCATATTGCAGAAGACATGGAAGCAACTCTAAAAACCCCAGCATGAAGAAATAGAAGGGTGGGGCTCTATTACACAAGAACCAATGGCCTTGCATCCCCCTGTCAAAGTTGCCGCTGACAATCAGGAAGATGGGAAGATCAAAATTCAGGAAGAGGTTGTCACACAAGAACCAACATCTTCATAATCAGTTGCTGAGGTTTCTATAGGAGAACTCCAAGGAGAGGATGTTGTTACACAAGAACCAGCATCCCCAGAAGTTGTTTCAGAGGCACCTATGGTTGAAGTTGATGCAGGAGAAATTCAAGGAAGGGATGATGTTACACAAGAACTAGCACCCCTAGAAGTGATTTCAAAAGTATACAAGCATGCAGTACAGGATGTTAAAATTGAAACGTTAGGTGATAAGGTATGGACTAAACTTCCTCAAAATTTTGTCAATTTGGATTCTAATAATGAATAACATGCCAAAGATGAAGAAATCCTAAAGCTGATAAAATAACTCTCAGTCCTGAGAATAAAAGTGAAGAAGTGGAGGAGTCAGGTGGAGAGGTATCAAGAAGGGATGGTTTCCCTTGCTAAACATAGGAATACCATCAGGGAATTGGAGGAAAGGTGGGAAAAAGAACTCATGTCCCATAAAATTCATGGGGAAGAGTTACAGAAGGAGCTAAAGGAGCTTAAAACGTTCGAATCCATGCAGGTGGAAAAATATCAGTTGCATACTCTTTCTCAGGAATTGTTGGGTACTAGAGTACCATCCTCCTCTTACCTTGTGTTTTTATTTGAGCAGTTTATTTGGTTTAAACTGAGGGCTGTAAAAGAAGGGAGACTGTATGAAATAGCAACCTCAACTAAATTCATGGAAACATTTATGGAAAGTAACTTTGAGGAACAGAACTTGCTATGTGAACTTTATTTGCATGAGTTGGCTTGTCCCGTGACCGCCATTCAAATCCTATCCCTTTCTCAAGTGATGTTCAGCTGAGGGATTTTTCCTCCCTTGTTAGCAATAATGTTCAGTGGGAAAGATCCTTCCAAACTTTCTCTCATAATGAGGCCCACTCTAACCTTTGGATTCGAAGTGAACCTCAGAACCCTCATTTTCTCCTTGCTCATCATCATAATGTACTCTCGTGTCCCATCAAAACTCAGCGAAAATTGGGGTATCCTGAAGATAAGAGATATTCATGGATGCCCGATAATAGTGGAAAGATTTTATTATTGTAATTGTATAAATACTAGGAACTATTCCAAGCCAGGGGTGGAAAAATTAATCAAATTTATTGTATTAGCTATGATTGAGGTTGTGTGTTCATCTTCCATTTTAATACAAGGTGTTTGATTCTTCAGATCTCGGCGTTCTAATGTGTGCTACTTCCAACATCTATGTGTGAAGGCTAGGCCTGCCTTCCCATAGGGATTGCTAAGCTAATTAGGTATTTTATTTATTCTATTGTGTGGTTTGGATTTTGTGATAAATTCCTTTATTTACATTAAGCTGCAATAGTCATCAATTTGCTGTGTGTTCATTTGAATGATCAGCAATTGCATCCCCTGTAAACTACAGTGGTGTGGTGTGACAGTCGACTGTGTAGTTTGACTTTCTCTTATGCAACTGTGTGATAGCTGTAACAGCCCTATTCATCCCTATTTCTTTCAATTGCTAATTTCTTTAGATCCTTGCAATTTATTCCTTTCCATTTATAATTGTAGAACTTAATTTTTGTACTTTGAATTTCTAGAATAAGTTGAATTAAGATAGGTTAGATGGATCTTTAGATGGTTTGGTAATTAAGGATTTAACTTTCTGCGAAAGTAATCTAGATGTTTATTTCCTGAATCTTTTAATTCTAGATTAAGGGTTGTAAGAAGGTATTTGTGATTACATTATTAAGAAGGTAAGCTAGATTAAGTAGATTATGGGATGAGTTCGCCTGAACAGGAAAGTAGGGTCATTCATTTACATCATCAGCTACTTAGTGTTTAAATCATATACAGTGCACATTATCCTTGAAATAAGAGACTTCCCTGGGTTGACAATTTATATTTAACACTCTGTATGTTGGCTTTAATTAACTTGCATATAGGGTTCCCAACACTGATTATAATATTCATGATTCAAAAGTATTTTTTTAGCCATGTTTGAATCCCATTCCTTGATAGGGGTTATTTCCCCCTCATTATATTCTCCAGGGGGTCTTGGGAGGAAGGGGGAGGCCTCATTATTGGATCCCCCCTTGCGAGAGTTTAGGGGAATCATTCCTGAAGAGATTTTTTGGAAAAGTTCCCTTGTAAAATGTTGTAATTTTGTAGTCAATTCCCTTGTAAAATATTATAGGTCTGATGATAGAGATTATGTTTTATGTATTTTCCCCATAAGGAAACCCTCTTTTAAATAGGGGATTGTATTACAGTTGTATAATGTGTGTGAGAGAGAGAAAGACTATGAGATAGTGAATAGGAGGTTGTGGTGGATGTGTTGTAGGTCATATCCCTTCAATTTGTTGGATGAAGAAAAAGAAAGGATTGGCTGTTTCTTCATGAATGTATCCCATATTGGGTGAACCATGTATATTGGTGTCTCACTCATATTTTTTTCTTTTGTGTTTTACTTTTTGCATCTATTTTATTTTATTGATTTGTGATCCTATTTTTCTAACACTTTTTACCATAATTGTTGTATACTTTTTTATGGCATACAAAGTTGTTTTAGGACGTGAATGTTGTTTTCCTCTTAGTGAATATATAATGGATGATGGAGGTTGCATGATGCTTCTGAATAAGAGCAACAATATCAACAAAGTCCCAAGGGAATTGAAGAAGTGAGTTTTATTTGAAGGAAAATAAACATAAGAAAATGGGGAATTATTTGGACATTGGGTTGGGAACCTATGTTTTCTTAATAGAATATGGTTTGGAAAATGTTGAAAGGATGGATGATGATGCACTCTTTAAAGGAATCTGGAAAATTATGTGTAATGGTGCTTGTTGATCTTATTATTGCAACATTCATGTGTGCTGATCTTGAGAGGTGGTTTATGGTGGAATGATATGTTTTAAAACTGGATTTCCCTTTATATTTTCTTAACATGACTTTCAATCCATATGTTGATCTTATTTTCAAAATAATAGCAATAATTTGGCTAATAAAGGGATAATAATAATAGTCCTATAATTAGAGGGGTTATTTTTATCGTCGATTTAAAACATGGGTACAATAAGTCTCTGATCCAAAGTTACAATGAATCCTTGATTGACTGCTAGATTGAAGAGCTTGTGGATGTGAGGGATGATGAAAGACCCCTTAATTTTTAGAATTTTATCTTGGTATCCTTCAATGCCCTTATCTATCCCATTCATAATGAACTTAATACCAAAAACTATATCTTATAAAGAAACAATCCAATCTTCCATAAAAATGGGTTGAATGTTGTCCACAACATTATTTGATTCATAAATATTCTTAAGAAAGGAATTCCAATTGTTCAATATCATCATATTTTTTAATGAAAACAGGTACTTTTGTTTATTAAAAAATATCTCAACCGAAATGGAATACCTTTGGTTATAAAACTTACTTTATAGAGTTTGAGACTTACTAGTTCAAAATGTACTCCTATGTTAAGATAAATATTCATTTCTATATACTTATATTCTTCCAATTTCAAAAAGATACTACAAATATGGCTGGTTTAAATCCTAATGAAAGTGCTTAGTATCAAAATACATTTGATCTGCATTTACAAAAAGGAAAAAAAGACAATTCCTAACATTCTGATGTTACAAACAAATAGGTCTAATCATGCTTCAGAGGATAGAAAGTATGACATGAATCCTCATCATTACTCTTCTCATCTGCATCTTTGTCTCCAATACATACCAACAAAATTAATTTCCTTTGTGATATTGTATGCCTTACTAGTGGCACAATTCTAGACTTTTCCCTATAGCTTGGTGATGTCTTTCTCGCACTCTTTGTATTTTTCTTTGCAATAGTTGATTTCAACGTTATCATTTATCAACCTCATTCGCATGTGCTTAATTTGATTTTGAAGGAAGTCATACTTGATATTGGACATTAGTTTATCCCTAACGTGATGTTCTTCCCAGTCCCTATGCCTCTTCAATAGATTCTTAATAGCGTTATCTCTAATATCATTAACACCATCTTTCTCTATGATTTTAGGCCAACGTTATGAATTTCACTAGCTTCCATTGTCCTATTCTATTGTTTGAACAACAATATAGAAAAGTATATGTGTTTGAAACCTTCAAATTTGAAAATTTGGAGACCAACCTAACCGAGGTTACAAACAAAGTAACCACATATATCCTCAAAACCAATCAGAATAGAAAACTAGGAGCTATGTATAGTATAACCACTATAATTCATAAGCTATAGTAGAACCATACTTCCAGGATTACTTTCCCAAATATCCCAGGAAATGTTCTCACTACAACAAACCTCCAAATTCTTATTACTATCAAGGTTAAGGTCTATGTTTCCATATTCACCAATATTAAAAAGGTCATAATTTCCAAGATAGTTGTACTCTATAACCTCATCAATATAATAACTACGATAGACCTCCAAATTTTGGGAACTATCATATTTAAAGGCTATGACTCCATCAAATAAAAGCCCTAAAATATGACCAACTGCATGTTGATAGACATACTCAACATTCCAACAAGTCTTTAAACTATCGAACAGTAACACACTAGAATAATTCTGAATTCTATTGAGACCCAACACATAAGGCAAAATATCACGTTTAATTACCAAATAGAGAAGAATATCCACCATATATATTTTACCATGTTCAACTTCCACAATCTCAGGGTAGTAATTACATTTAACGAATTCCTTGTGATCTTGGCAAAGGTCACATACCTCAATTTTTCCAACCAATTGGAGAAAACGAATCCAAATTTTGTCTCCCAACCTCTCAACAAAAAGACAACTGAACTCCTTTACGTAATGAATTTGAATCATAGGTTGATTATTCAACTATAGTTCTATATAGATCCAATGTTTCATTTTCTTTGGCATTATTAATTCTAGTTCACTATTGTCCCATAAAGTACAAATTCCTCCTAACGCTCCTCTCGAGCTTACTGCAACACCTTTACTTGCTTCCATATATATTATGCCCTATTGCTTGCATAGATTTATCCTATAATTTAGTCGCCTAGATAAGAAGGATTGAAGGATTTTCCATTTTATCAACTTCCTAAGGAATTCTTCCTTGATTTTTCATCTTTATTAACTTCCTAGGCCTCTACAATTTCATGAGACTAGCTTCATTACATAACTATTAGTTTGGTGAAACCTCCATTTTGGGAACTTGTAGTTACTAGATTTCCTCCTGCCTTTTTTTTCAATCAGTAAGTAGGAAAACATTCTATTAATATACAAAATGGTGTTACAAAAAATCCTAGTTTGCTAGATGAACTAGATAGAACCAGGTTGACAACTGTAGGGCTCATATAGGAAGTCCCCAAATTCCTTGAAGGATTTGCAAAATTTCAACCAAGCAGAGTCTAGACGAGTCAAAAAGATTTGTTCACTAAAGCCAACCAACATAACAACCATCGTTACCAAATTATAGTGAGTTACCAGAACCCATCCCATTACATTGAAACATATATAACCAATCTGCTTTTTGTTACAGCCGATAGTCGAGTCTGCTAATGAAGAAAAAACCATCCAAAAACAGCAACCCACCCCCATTATGAAAAAAATTTATAGCAAGGCACCATTTACCTACAATATGGTGAAAGCAGAAAACTAAGCCGGCCTTGAAACCAAAGTCCCAGAAAATCATCTCCAAGGATTATTTTAAGGAACCATACTTATTTAAAGTGCATAAATGTTGGCGAATCTTACCAATTCTTAAAACGCAAACTATAAAATGTTTGGCAATATTTTTCAAAAAATATTTTAATTTCCAAGGTTTTTATATCGTTTATATAATAATTTGGCGATTTGTAGGGGGGAAAATTTTTACCCCATCAAAATTGGGTGAAACAAGGCTTCAAAAACTGCAAAATGGCGAATGTTTTTTTGGAGAAAACCCTCTAAAAATAGCCCATGGGCTAAATTTTGCCCCTAAAATTATCTGATTCATCTCCTTGTGTCCAAGTTCGGCCTGAAATGGTGCTCCTCTTGCCGAGGAGGTGGAGCGTTGGCTGCTGCATTGGTAGGAGAGTTGATGCGAGCGTTAGCAGGGGTGGTGGGATGATCCTCGGGACTATCAAGGATCTCCATAACTATCTATTCTATAAGGCGAAACCCCACTGAACTTTCTTGTTGCCCCCTCCTGATGAGGGATAGGTCCTCCCTGATGCCATGTGCTATCTGCATCTTGGCCTGAGTATCCTGGGCCAGCAAAATACGAACTGTCCAAAAAGGATTTAGTGCCAAAGTTCGACCCAGAAGAGTCTCATACTCCCTAAGGAGATCCAATTCCTCCATGGCAATGTAGGCTTTGACAGCTGCTGGGGTCTTCACCATATATTTATCTCCATAGTTGAAATATCATGGGGTTGGATTTTCTTCAACTATGGGGAGATCAGTCGTTGAACTGGGCATCGCCCTGCTAGTTCCTTCACCTCTACCATTTCCCCTCTGGAAGCTCTGGGATCTCTAGTATTAGGTTATGATAACACAATACAAAATATTACTTTGAGTTGGATGAAGTAGAAATGAAACCATGAATGTGACCCTATGATCCCACTAGGGTGTATTTATAGAGAAAAAAACTTTCCTTCCCCAGAATGGATCACTAAGAAATATCATGCTTTTTCCCCTCCCCTCCTTCATTATCTACCATCCACCATGCTCTGCCATATCTTTCATTCTCTACGGAAGATGTGCCTCCTCCTTATTCATTGAAGACCTTTTGATACAAAGATCTATGGAATTCCCCATCCTTGCATTAACCAATGTGGGGTTCATACCTGCAGAGCCATCTCCTCTTATTCTCTTCGTATGGATCAACCATAATGTCATCCCTACAAATTAATATGCGCCATCGTCTCTTCACTACCACTTTTTCTGGGAATCACTTCTTCTACAGTGGCCACATGCTCCATACCTCTACCACATGTCTAGGTGTGTGGTTCATCAGCTCCATCTGGCGATTGGGACATCTCACAACTTTCGAAGCCCACCAACGATACACTGAAGGGCCCGCTGCTTGGTTTGGACGTGATGGATGGCCTGTTTCGAAGAGAATTCGATTGACAACTGTCCTCCAACTATTGTGGTGTGTTTGATGGTTGTTTGTTTTAGTAATACCTTCCATGTCCTCATGTGCCAACTTTATGCAATGCTCCCATATCATCATGTTTCTATTATCGTCGAGCACTTCTGCATGGAAAGAGCTACGAGTATCCACTCCTTCGTTTTCCAATGCATCTGCCAGCTTGTTACCATATCTTATTACATGAGAGAATAGGATGGGTGAAGGTCCTGCTAGAATCCATTTGAGTTCTGATAATCGCCCTTCCCATATCCAGTTCTTTGAAACCTAGGATGTGGAGGCACCATGTTGGAGCCGGCGAGCAATGTTGATAATTACCTACGAGTCTCCTTCCACCACCAGTGAAGTTTTCCCTGATTGTAGGGACCATGAGATACTGTTACTTAGGCCCTCTAGCTCCACCATATTATTAGTGTTGTTACCAATTGATCCTGAGAGCATGCTGAGGATAATTCCATTCGAGTTCCTTAAGGCACCTCTAAATCCTGTTGGACCAGGGCTACGTTTGGTTTCTCCATCAAAATTGAGCTTAAAGGATCCTTCTGGTGGTCGTATCCACGTTTTCACATTGTTTACAGAATTTGGTACAGTCTTGGTTCGCACGTTGTTGATAGGTAATTCAAAAATCCCCATTTCATAAAAAATATTTATTTCATTCACTTCTGCTGTAAATTCTTCATGTGCTCATTGAATTAGAGTAATTGTTTCTTTGATGTGGGATTCTATTGGTGTCCAGGTTTACCCTCATTTCCTGGTTTCATTTTCAAAGATTCGAGTGTTACGGGTTTTCCATAGTTCCCACACCGTAAATCTTGGGAGAAGCTCCAAGAGTCTATTTACAATTTTGTTTTTGAATACCTTCATGGGCCATTCTACTATAGTGATGTCCAACCTTCCTCTGTGCCGACGATTTTTTTTTAAAATGTTCGTTCCTTTTTCCCATATGAAGTCTGCCACTGAAAATTCATCCAGAAGATGGTTTATAGATTCATTGTTTTCTTCACACATGCAACATCATGAGAGTCCATTGATTCCGCTGGTATTTATGTCATCCCATTTTAGAATGCATCATTTGACCATGAGCCAACAAAAATCCACCACCTTTGGCCACCGGCCTCCTCCCCAAATTTCCCCCCATTTGGCTTTTGGTTCCAGATTATGAGTCTCTGTCACAAGGCCTAGGGACTCTTTGGGATTAAAATTTCCTATGTTGGAGTACCCCCATCTGAGTTTGTCTGAACTATCATTCATAGTGATTTTTCTGGAATTGAGCTCTACAATTTTATCATCCAAATTTTCCCCTAGGGCTTTAGATTGCCACCAATTCTTGTCTTTCCAAGACTTCAAGATTTGGTCATTGTCTCCAGGATCCCATAATTCCACCACTATGTTCATAGGATGGTTCTAAAGAAAATAATTGAGAATAGGGGATTCCTCTCTGCTTGTTAGAACCAGTTCTTGGTTCCATGCATTGTTAGAAAATCTCATGGTTCTTCCATCCCAAACTTCCCAAAAACTGTGCTTCTGGATCAACCCCCTATTTTCTTGTGCCACTTTTCATATGCTAGAGCCCAGAAGGTTTTCTCCATAACAAACCAGGGAATTCTTGGGCCAGAGAGGGGCATATTTCAGGTGCCAAAGTTTGGCCCATGATTCCTCTTCGTAATTGATCAATCTCCGCCAAATTTTGGCACTCATCACCTTGTTACTATCTAGAGGATCCCGGATCCCCGGGACCCCCATTGCCTTAGGAGTACATATGGTTTTCCAATCCGCCAATGGCCATTTTCTATGTCCTTCTGATCCCCCCCATAGGAAATTCTATTGAATGTTTCTGATTTGTTTAATAACCAATTTCGGGGCGGCCATCACCGAAAAGAGATATAATGGCATAGCCTAGAGAACTAATTTCACTAGGATGAGTCTACTTAGAAACTTAAGAGATCTGAAGGTCCATCACTGAGCTTCTGTTTGATTTTATCCAGCAATTCCTTCCATAATATTTGTCTAACAGTTGGTTCAGATAGCGGTGCTCCCAAATATTTCGATGGGATTTTACCTTCTAAAAACTCTAGGATTCTGAGAATGTTCCTTTTGGTAATTTTCGGGGTGTTGAAGAAGTAGGTCTGATACTTTTCGTTGGTGATCTCTAAGCCACTAGCTTCCAGGAAGGTGTTCAAACTGTATTTAACGCCCCTGGCCTCCTGGACCGAGGAAGAACCCATGAGCATATTATCATCCACAAACTATTGATGAGTTTGGAGATCCATCCCTGCAATGAGGGATAATCCTCGGATCTTGTTCTCAAATATTCTACTTTGAAGCAATCTTCCTAGTCCTTTGGTCATGATGATGAAAAGGAAGGGAGAGAGGGGGTCCCCCTACCTTATTCCTCTAGAAGAATTTAAGGGGGTCGAATGGGAGCCATTGACAAAGATCGAGAAGAAGGCCGATGAAACCATGTTCATGACCCAGTTAGTCCAATCCTCCGAAAATCCAAAAGCTTTGAGAATTCCTGCCAAAAAATTCCAATTCAGTTTGTCATAGGCTTTTGATAGATCCAGTTTTAGGAGCATACCTGGAGTCTTTGAGGTTTTGAGCGAGGGAATCGCCTCTTGGACCAAGATAATGCCATCCAGGATCTTCTTTCCTTCCACAAACCCAGCCTGTTCTAGGGAGATGATGAAGGGAAGCAGTGGGCGTAGACAATTGGCCATAACCTTAGAGATGATTTTATTGATGACATTACATAGAGAAATCCATCTTAGTTTCCTTGGGTCCTCTCTTCCATTTTATTTGGGGATGAGTGTTAACAAATTTGAGTTAAGAGCTCTAAGAATTTTCCCAGTCCTCCTAGAATATTCCACCAAGGCCCATATTTCCTCCTTTAACCAGTTCCAACAAGCATGGAAAAAGTTTGTAGTGAACCCATCCAGTCCCGGTGCTTTATCCTTTGCCATTTTCTTGATATCCACCTCGACTTCCACCATCTCAATGGATTTTCCTAGCAAGTGATTGTGTTTATCAGTGATAAGCTTAGGAATATGTATAAACACCTCTCTTTGTGCTTCTTCTCTGTCTCCTTTTGGCACCTTCATCAAATTTGCAAAATAAGAGTTCAAAGTGGTTTCCAGTTCTTCTTGTGTTTGGGCTATATTCCCATCCTCCATTTTTAATCTGTTTAGTCGATTCCCTTGGTAGTGTTGAATGGTCGCTTTGTGAAAGAAGTTGGTCTTGCATTTTCCCTCTTGAATCCATTTGAATCTGGCTTTCTGGTTCCAAAATACTTCCTCATGTTGTTCTCGTTTGCTAAAATCCTGTAACAGGATTTTTTCTTAGATCTGTAACTCCTCCGAGAATACCATGATCATCCACTCATCCTGGTTCAGTTGCATATTACACTCTAGATCTTGTTTTGCTTGGAATATGTTACCAAAGGACTCCTTATTCCAGTTTTTAATGTTATCTTTTAAGAGTTTGAGTTTCTGTTGCAATTGGTACATTTGGGTGCCCCTGATGGGTGGGGAGTCTTCCCACCATTCTCCCAGTTTCTCATGGAAATTCATCTAAAAGAGCTAGAACTTTTCAAATATGAATGGTTTTCATGGGTTTACCCCCACATTTTCCCATTCTAGGCTGATTGGCCAGTGATTTGAGCCTGCAGCTGGAAGTACCACTGATTTTAACTACCCTCCTTCCATCATGATGGATTCAGAAATTAAAAAGAGATCAACCTGACACGCTATCCCTCTATCTCCAGCCTGTTTGTTGTTCTACATGAATATACCATTAGAAGTTATTACATATATTAAATTAATATAATCAATTAATTCATTGAATTGAGTGCTTGCGGGGCTTTAGGTTCCGTATACCACCATTTTTCTCTTCAAGGTTCCTGATCAATTTGAAATCTCCACCCAGGATCCACGGTTTGTCATCACCAATCTCCTTGATAAGAGAAAGCGAGTCCAGAAAGGCCAATTTCTGCTCTGCCCTCGAGGGTCCATATGCATTGGTCATAAATCCTTTTATTCTGGTGCCTAAGATGTGGAAGTCTGCTGAGAGTGAAAATGGAGTTGCTACAAATCCTGAGAGGTTGACTTCCTAGGGGTTCCATAAGATTCCTATCCCTCCAGCTACCCCTTTGGCACCGATCACTACTAACTCACATCCCTTCCATATTTTCCATGCTATACTTATTAGCTCATCTCCTGAGCACTTTGTTTCTTGCATTAAGATGATCCCAAATTTTTCTTTTTCAATCCTTCTTCTGAGAAGATGGATTTTCAAAGCACTATTGCAGCCTCTAATGTTCCAGGATGTAATCCGCATTAATAAATTGTTAGGTAGAGGGAGAGAGGGAAACATCTACGGTTGGATACTTCCCTAAATCCACCAGTTGCGCCCCTACAACTTTGATTCTTTGAACATTGCTTGGCCTTCCCCGCTTTTCTTTTTTTATTTTCTTTTTTCCATCCAATTCTTTGAGTGATTCGACAACTACTCCCAAGGACTTCATTTTTTTATCCTAGATTATTGCCTTCTCCACCAAGGAGACTTGATAGGGAGGGATCTGGGCTAGGATATTCTCAGAGCAGGTAGCTTCAAGTCCTTCTAGATCTAGATCTCCTATCTACATATCTTCCGTCTCTTGCTCAGGTACCTCTGTGACTTTCTTGGATATCTCATGCTACAACTTATGGTACTAATCTGTAACTGATTTGGCTATCTCTTGTTGCTTTTTTGTAGTTATATCCATCTCCTTCTCCTGGTTATCTTTAGTCTAGTAAATATGCTAGTTTTCTTTAATTTTTACCTTATTCTGCTCTATTTGCTGGGCTTATTTTCTACTTGCCTTATCATCTTGGAGAATATCATACATGTTCTGAGTTTGCACCCTTTTGTTAATCTCTAGTCATGAGGTCTTTCTTGCTTGTCGTTTCTTGTTTTGGGTTTTGATGAACCCATCAGCAACTTTATTTTCCTGGTCTTTCTTTCCTCCTGGTCTTTTATTTTACAAACAGACCCAGAATAGGTGTCCATGCTCATGACATCTTCTACATCTGAACAGGATTTGTTCATAGTCTATTGCCTGGAGCCATTCTTCTTCCTCCAAAGATAACTCGATTCCATCTGGTAGATCTCTATAAATGTTGAGGTAGATAGAGATTTGGGCATACAAGATATACTTCCATTGTCGAGTTTGCTTTTATGCTTTGATTAAGTTCCCCAATGTATTCCCTATATCCATCAGAATTTCTTCCTTCAAGTACTCTGTTGGGAAAGAGTACATTATTATCCATACTGGGGAAACCATGAGGTTTTCTTTATTAAGGTTGAATGTCTCTTTCCATGGCCTGAGGAAGAGTCCCGCCGAATTATAGAAATATGGACCATTCTCAAAAATTCTCGTTCTATCTTCTTCTTTAAAGAAGATTATTGTGAAGAGTCCTTTTACTCCTAGTTGAAGGTCGTAGTGTCCTTGGAGTTTCCATGTGGTGTTTATCCACCATACCAGGGTCTTTTCTGCGGGCCAGATCCCCACAAAATTTCCTATGAGGGCATGTTCTTTCATGTACTAAATTTCTTCACTGACTCTTTTTGATTTAATTTGAATCTTTGGGAGTGTCTTGGATTTCGGGACACACTATCCTATCCTTCTTATTTCTTGATTAGCTGCTTCCTATTTCTTGATCCCACTAGAGCCTTCCCCATCTATGAGAGAGTCAAATAGTCTCACCAGTCCTTTTCCTTTCTTGGTTTCCATGTCCAAGATCAAGGTGGGAATTACTGATCCCTCCTCCAAGGGCACGTTCCTCCCATGGGCCCTCTCCCCACAAGGAGGAGGAGGAACCATCCTGGGAAGACCCCAACCGACCTACTAAGTCACTCCTCTACTACTGGTTGATTGTAAATCCTTCCTCCTCAGTAACCAAATCCCCAACCTTGCATCAAGTTGTAGAGACTCTTTTCATCCTACATGGAATATTTGGATCACATTTACTCGAGATTTCCTCCTCCCTTGATTTTGATTGCAGTATTATATTATTCTCTAAAGTTGACTGAAGCCCCCTCATTTTTCTTTATTTGTAATTCCATCCCAAGCTTCTTTATCTAGGTTTCCCCCATTCCTAATATTTATTTATTTTCCCTCTATCATATCTCGGTCCTTCTGTTGTTGCTTGTTTATATTGTTTCCTTGTTACCACTGCTGTAACGATAGTCTACACATCCTAAAATAATCCAACCTCACCAATTTTTTCCTCTTTGTTTCCTTCTATAGTAGGTACATACAGTTCATACATAATAGACATTAATCGAGGAGGAAAGAAGGAATCAAGTTCTTTCACTAATTGGCCCACCACTTGACTAAAGTTTCTAAGGGTTTATTGTCTTAACACTTCAAATTGATTCTCATATTTTATCGGTTTCTTGATAGTTTCAACCAAAGAAGAAGATGAATGAGTGTCTCCTAGCGTGTTCCTATCTTGGTTTCTACAACATTCTTAACCTTTTTTCTAACCATTTTTAATTTCTCGTCTTGATTTTTGGGGATAGTAGCTGTATCGTCTGCATTCTTGTAATCTTTTGCAAAATAGCCATAGGTTCTACCATATCAATATACTTTCCTAGTTTATTGCCAATAGGTCTCAATGAGTTATCTCCCAACAATGAAAAGGAAGATGTGGCATTCTTATCTAGACCATAACAACTAATGGAATATCTAAATCTAGGTCAAATTCAAGAGTCCAACTGTTAAGATACATGCATCCCTTGTTAAAAAAATAAGATTCACTTCTAAAAACTAAATCTCTGTCCTCTTTTAGCTCAAACAAAAAAGAATAAAAACCTTTTCCAAAAATAATGAGTTATTCTTCCACTTATTTATAAGTTTATCCAATTTTTTCTAAATTCAAATCTCCATAGATCTAGCAGAAGGCCACATTCCAGTAAATTGACCTATTATCCGTCTCTCAGACATTGGCAAAGCTTTTTTTCTTATTGCACAAGTCGATAATGTTACTTCAAAGATATCTGAAATTTTAGCAAAATGAGATGATTCCATCCTAGCTTCCGATTTTTTCATGGACTCTATCAGAGACCTGAAAGTAGTTTCTTCAGCTGCAAGAGGAGTTTGTTCCTCATGATTAGAAACCATTATGGAGAGACCCTGGCTCTCAACTAAAGTTTGAGTTTCTTCTAGTGATTTTTTGGAATTAGGAGGGATTTTTCTAGTGATAACTACCAATACAATCATATTATTCTATTTAGTTTTAGTTATATACTATTTATTTATAATGAACTTTTAATTATAATTTTAGAATATACTTCTATTGATATTCTATTTAAATTTTGAATTTTTTTTTAACTCAAACGGTCAGTGCTTTTTGTATTATAAATAGTTGGACAAATCAAACATCAACAGTATTTTTAATTACAACCTTTCATAGCAGATCGAGCTAGGCACCTTTTTAGGAATTTTGCATTACAACCTTTCATCCTCAAGTTTCTCAAGACTATTACAAAATTCCTACAAAAAACTGAGCTACTAAAATCCTTGACAGGCTTTCTTAGTAGCTAAAAATAGAAAAGAGGCATATAGGAGCTTCTACAAAATAAGAGTGACTGATCATATGTACATCATCGAGAGGATCTGCATTTTCAATTTTTTTCACTTAATCTTGAAATGACAACCAATGTAAACTGACTGAAAGATATATCATTGTTATTCTCATTCCTCGATTACTACCCTTTCTAAAGAAATCACCAACTATTGGATCCTCTTGATTTTCAAATTAAAGAATATTCATCACTCAGTTATCATGGACATGATGTAATCCAACAGCTTATGAGAAACAATGATTACAACTTCCTATTGGCCTTTCAACCAACACTTTTGATAACAAATATATTGATAGGAAAAAACTTGGTTGGGCATAGCCTTCAAGAAAATTACATAGAAGCCAAAAGAATCAATTCCTTATTTTCAAAACTTCTCATTTATGAGGATAGGGCATGTGGTAGCGCCCCTTAATTCTCTCTTATGGGTTTTTATGCCTCGTATTGGGTCCTTCATTCATACCTACCATTATTGTAGGTAATTGGATGCCCTAGTTAGCTTTAGAATCAACCTGCTTGTTCAAATATCGAAGGATATGGTGAGAGGTGACAGAGGAAAAATCTAGCATGATGAAGTGGAGCCTTTGCAGAGTCTCATTCAAGGACAGATTGCTGGAGTGTTTTTCAATCTTTAAAACTTTGATTAGGATCTATGCGTCTCCAGATATTTGCAAGTATTTGTGCCTGACTTCCTTCACTATCTGACAGGATTTTATAAATGTAAGGATTTCTACTTGATTATTTGTGCCCTGCCCTAAGCCACAATTGAATTTAGCTTCTAGTGTTCCACCCAGATAGTAAATCACTCCCCTTACTCCAGCTATCCTTGAATTTCCTTTGGACTCTCCATCGAAAAATACTGAAACTTTTATTTTCCTTTGACACTAATCTGTAAATTCATTTTCTTGAAGTCTCAAGCGCCATTTTGGTTTAATGTAAGGATTACTGGATACGTTCTGTATTTTAGCCAATGAAAAAGTACCTATATAATGATGCTCATTGGGGAGAGTTAAGGGATCGAGGGTGGAAGCTTGGATTCCCATGACTTACAATAAAAAATCATTCATTTTTGCTGCTACAAACTCTGGTGTCAAGGGATTGCTGTTGAAAATCCACTCATTTCTCACCAACTAGATTTTCCACCAAAATTGTTTTTGTATGGATTGCCATATTTTACTCCAAACAATTTTACTTGAAAGACTTCGAGGATATCTTGACTTTCAACTTGTGAAAATATAAACTTCCTCAATATTTGATGGAATTGGAACCTGCAAACCTTGTAACATAGACGCCCAATATTTTTGAGTGAATTCACAATCAACAAATAGATGATCAGATCTTTCTAGGGATTGTTTACATAGACAACATCGGTGAGGGCCTAGAAATCCCCTCCTAATCATTTTGTCACCAGTTGAGACTTTCTTATGCATTAGCAGCCACGTAAAAAAGTTTACTTTAGGGATACTAAAATTGCTTCAAACGGATCTCCAAAGAGAGTCAACATGTAGTGGTACCATATTTGATTGGAGTGTAGAAAAACATTGAGTTGTTGTGTAATTACCGGTTTTCCCCACCCCCACTTATCATTGATTCAAATATGAATTGTAGATAAACCTATCAACTCTATCATCATCAAATTCTGTTGGGTATAAATACATTCCAATAGATATGCAAACTGCCATGCTACCCAATTCCATTTGTTGTCCCACAAAGAGATATTTGCTAGTCGTAGAAGCCCTTTATTAATTTATCTCTATGAGGGAAACTTTGGAGGCTAAGAGGGGATGCCCTTAGATATTATCTTCCCACAGGAATCATTCCTACCATTTCCTGGGATTCGAAATAAGCTATTTTGAAAAAATTCAAGTCCTCGATGACATAAATTCCATGTTATTGAAACTTTGGGAGTATTTGTTATCTACAAATTTCTCAAAGTTCCTCCTAGGAGGTACTTTTTCCACAGAATTTGAGTAACTGGGTGTTTTCAATCAGCATAGAGTTGCCACAAATTTTTTCCTCCCAGAGCAAGATTTTCCATACCCCGGTATTTGATCTGTAATCCTCCTTCTAAAACAGGTCATTTAACTATATCCCAGCAAAATAGATGCAATCTCCTCTAGTTACCTTTTCCACCTCTCCAAAGGAAGTCTTGAATAAGTAAGAAATCTGGCTCGTTATTTATTTGGGAGCAAGGAGAAGAGATGATCAATATAATGGAAGAGTTGACTATATTGAATTAATCAATATGAGCTTCCCTGCCTTTGTGATCCATTGGCCGCCCCGAGAGGAAATTTTGGATTTTATCTTACTAATTACTTCCAACCAAAGTGAAGGTTTGTTTTGTCCTAGGGTTAAAAGAAGACCCAGATATTTAATCTTATCCCAAGTGTCATATCCAATAAATCCTAATAAATGTGATATGCGAAGGATTGTTGAATTATTAGTGTTCCAACCATACACTACTCTCTTTCTATTGTTAATAAGATCTCTTGAAATAACTGGACAAAAATTTTGCAGAATATCTTTGAAGGATCTTTCTATCTTGAGTGAGGCCCCTCCCAAGAGAAGCGAATCATCTGCAAAGAGGGCATGGTTTATATATTCTACCCCTCATGCCAACTTGATCCATGCAATAATCCTAGTTTCTTTTTCAGCAGATAAATTTATGCTCAGAGTTTCAGCCATCAGAATATACAAGAAAGACAAAAGGGGGAAGCCTTTTCGAAGACCCCGTGTTGCTTGAAAGAACTTTTTTAGTCTTCCATTTACTAGTGGTTTTATCTAGTTTCTTGATGTACATGTTTTTATGAAATTTTAAAAATTAGAGTTAAGTCCAAAATAATGAAGAACATTGTACAGGAAGGAGAGCCTTACTTTATCAAAGGAATTTTCCATATCGAGCTTGATTAGCATGTCTTTCTCCTGTGTCTGATAGCTGGAGTGCACGGATTCCTGTACTTGTATCAAATTCCAGAATATGTCTCCCTTTGACAAACCCACCTTGAAGAGGGGTGATCAATTTCCCTAACAGAAGCTTGAGCTGATTTGCTAAGAGTTTAGAGACAATTTTGTAAGAGTTGTTGCAAAGCGAAATTGGCCTAAATCTATCAAACGTTGTCGAATTGACTTATTTAGGAATTAACGCAAGGAAGGTGGAATTGGTGCATCCACCAACTTTGGCCTTTAGCTGAAAGGATTTGATTACCCTTAATATCTATTTTTTGATTGCCAACGAACAAGGTCTGAAAAAGCGAATAGAGAAGTCGTCTAGTCTTGGGGCTTTATCTGTCTCCATAGACCATATAACCTCTATTATCTCCTCCTCCATAAAGGGTTTCAAAATCTCTCCATTTACCTTTGCATTGACCAAAGAGGGCATGGTTGATAGATTCTACCCCTCATGGTGACTTGATGCCTAGAATAATCCTAGCTTCTTTTTCAGCAAATAACTTTATGCTCAGAGTTTCAACCATAAAAATATACAAGAAAGACAAAAGGGGGAAGCCTTGTCGAAGACCTCGGTTTGCTTGAAAGAAAATTTTCAGCCTTCCATTTACTAGTGGGGTTATCCAGTTTTTGGATGTACATGCTTTTATCAAATTTACAAAACCATAGCTGAATCCAAAATAATAGAGAATGTTTAAAATGAAGGAGAGCGTTACTTGATCAAAGGAATTTTCCATATAGAGCTTGATTAGCATGTCTTTCTCCTATCTTTGATAGCTAGAGTGCATGGCTTCCTGCACTTGTATCAAATTATCCAGAATGTGTCTCCCTTTGACAAACCCTACTTGAAGAGGGGATATCAATTTCTGTAACCCACGTTTGAGTTGATTTGCTAAGAGTTTAGAGACGATTTTGTAAGAGCCATTGCAAAGCAAAATTGGCCTGAATCTATCAAACATCGTCAAATTGAATTCTTTAGGAATTAAAAGGAAGGTGGAATTGGTGCATCCACCAACTTTGGATTTTAGCTGAAAGGATTTGATTATTCTTAAGAGCTATTTTCTGATTACCAACCAACAATATCTAAAAAAGTGAATAGAGAAGTCATCTGGTCCTAGGAATTTATCTGTCTCCATAGGCCATATAACCTCTATTATCTCCTACTTCGTAAAGGGTTTCAAAAGCTCTCCATTTACCTCTGCATTGACCAAAGAGGGTATATTGGACAAAAAACCAGAGTTTAATTCATCCTCAATCAAGTTGTCCTCTCTAAACAGACATTGAGAATGTGTTTCAGTCCCCTGCTTTATCTGAATAATGTCACTAAAAGTTTCACCATCTAAGGAGGAAATTTCTGAAATGTGATTGTGGGAGATTGAGGCTTTATACTACCTATGAAAGAAATAGGTAATGTAATCTCCTACTTTCAACCATATACTTCGATAATTCAATCTCCAGTATTCTTCTCCTTGGTGAAAGGAACAGAAGGAGTTAAACTGGGCTTGTTGCTCTATTTCCAACACAGTTGAGTTGATTTCTTTTTCCTCCATTTCCATCTGGATCACTGCCAAAGTTTTCAATGCTTCTTTTATGTTGTTGGAAGGATGCTTAAGGAAATTTTTAACCCATTCCTTGAGATAATATTTTGTGGTTTTTAACTTTTCCTCCCAGACAGCTTGAATATCCTAAGACTGGGAGATACCAAGACTTTGTTATTGTATCCATGAAACCTTTTCGTTCTATCCAGAGTAGACTAAACCAAAAAGAGATGGACCCAATATTTTCTTCGTCTTCAAGCAGAAACAATATAGGCTTATGATCTGAGGTAATATTAGGAACAATGCTTGAGGAGATTATTTTTTTTCCAGCATAAATGATCTATGAACCAAAACCAATCCATTATTGCTAAGATATTGGACGCTCCAAATATATTGTTGATCCATGTGTATCTACCTTTCTTTAGCTTGAAATCCAACAGGTCCCACTGTTGGGTAAAATTCTCCACCGCTTTGTGCATTGGGTCCCTCTCACATACTCCTCCTTTCTTTTCTTTGGAATCTATTATGATATTAAGGTCTCTGGCCACTATGATGTTGGAGGGCATATGTATGTCTATAAAATCTGCAAGATAATTCCAACATTTTGTTTTCTCTAGAAAATTAATAGGGACAGAGAGATTAAAAAGAGCCTGAGATATCTTACTTGGTTTATGGAAGAGTTCAGTACATATCCAATGCTAAGTTTCAAAAGAGCTTTCCAAAAAGAACATATCCTCTGACCACATGGTTTCAAGTCCACAAGAGGAGTCCCGTGCACTTACCGCCTTCCCTGCATTCTTTTTCCACTTCATTTTACTTGAGAGAATATTATCCTCTTCTATTTTTTTCTATTGCAGCAGTACGATATCAGGAGAAGCCATTTTTATGAGATATTTTACCGCTTCAGCTTTCAAATAATTTCCCAACCCCCTACAATTCCAAGAGACAATATGCATTATTTATTAGTGACTTGAGGTGAAGGACCTCCCTTTAGGAGTCTAGCCCAAGTATTATTTCTAATAGACATCTCTATTGTGTCTTGACTTCCTTGCATCTTCAGTCGATCGGATTCTTTCTCTCAAACCTTCTTAAGGTATTTTCTCCCTTTTCTGGAAGACCTCTCAAGGTATTCTTCTTCAGAGGATCCAGAGTTATCAAGGGTTTATTTTTTGTCATTTCTGCATATGTGGGGGAGATGGAACCTCCCACAGGAGTACCATGAAGATCCTATGTAGCTGTATATTTTTTTTCTTCCATTACCAGACCCTGATTTTGTTGAAATTCACCCTCTTCTAGCTCCGGGGAAGCCTGTTCTTCCGGATTGATCAACACTTGAAAGATATTTTGAGAGTTTTTTTCCTTTGTAGTTATCACATTTTCAGTCTACTTCTTCTCAATGGGAATACTTCCTGACCCAATGTATCATCTTTTTCCTTTTGATCTATTGGCATGCTTTGTTGTACTAATTTTTTGCAATTGTGTCCATTGATCTCCCTTCTCCTTGTCGGTCTCTTCCTCTGTTTTCTTATTACATGATCGGGAAAAAATACCATAGCCATGGCAGTGCCTACACTTGAAGGCAATTTTCTCATAATCAAGCTCCCGCACATGCAACCCATCCACTACATTCAATTTAATTGCTTCAGGAAGCCCTATCTCCAAGTCAACTTCTACACATATTCTGGCACAAGAATATTGTTATCTTCTTTCATCCATGTCTATATACTTCCCCAGTTTGTTCCTTATGGATTCTAAAGACTCTATATTCCAACAATGTAGAGGAAGATGCAGGAGCCTAACCCAGACCGAAACTGCTGAAGGCACGTCTTGGCTCGGATCAAAGTCCAACGTCCATTTATTCAAATACATCCCTTGAGGGCCCATGAAGTATGGCCTTTTTCGAAAGATTAAGTCGCTATCTTCTGTATTTTCAAAGAGGAATACATAGTAACCCTTGCCTATCAAATGACTACGTATTCCTTCTGAGATAAGGGGCTTCCAATTCCTCTGAACCCACCCATCAATTACCTTGGTGGAGGGCCAGAGGCTAGTAAATTGTTCAATAAGGCCCTGATTTACGATGTTCACAATTGTGGAGCAAGGACGTTCTGCAAGAAGATCGACCGAGGGTATGCTATCTAATTTCCTTAGAACTTTTTGTTGATTCGAGCTAATCTTACTCTTACTCCAAGCTACTACAAAGCTCTTGAAAGCAGCGAGCTCTGGGGGAGGGAAAGGACCCCCTCCGGCGGCCATGGAATGTAGACCTAAACTAAGGATGCGTCACGTGGGATCAAGAGCAACGAGCAAGTTTTAAATGAAGGCATAGATCAACTCCTTTCTGGGACAAATGCAAACTTCCCCTGCACTCAAATTTCCAGAGAAGCAACAGTATGTTAGCTTGGACGATTTGAGAGATTTCTCTGAGATCAAGATTTTGAGAGGCATGCTATTAATTGTGAATTTTTATTTTAATTGCGAACTAATACTTAATAATAATGGAGTGGTTTATTTATTTGGTCGGAATCCTGTAATTGATTTTTGTGAAATCCAAATTTATAAGTGTTTAAATTGTGTTCTGAATCCATAATTAGATTTAGCACCCTCCAATACCACCATGACACCCAATTATGCAATTTTCATAGCTAATATATGTGATTCTAAGATTTTTTAAATATTTCCATTTGGAGTTGGAACAAAACAAGACATAAAATATACTTAAAAAATGTTGAAAATACAAAAGATTTAGATTACACCAATAATAATTGCTCTCAACGAATTATTGTTATAATTCTATTAATTGTTATTTGGACTCCCAACAAAACAAAACAAGACAAAATATACTTGAAAAATGTTGAAAACATAAAATATTTAAATTACATCAATAATAATTGCTCTCAACAAAGTCTTGTTATAATTTTATTGTATAGTTATTAAAGTTATTACATCTCGTATATTTATTCTTTAATATTTATTTTTCCTTTTTTATTTAATTTTAATATTTTTAATGACATTATTTTTTAATAATTATTTTTTCTACTCTTTTTTCAATTAATTTTGTCCATCATATTCTCATGTAAATATGATAGATAATTTATACATTTTATTCCTAGGATGCTTGTAAGAATGTAAAAAACTTATGGGAAAAGGTTATTTATATATTTTTAAATAAATAAAAATTATAACAAATAGTGGGAGTTTAACTTTATTTTAGGAGTTAGTTAGCCACAAGAATTTAGCTTTATATTGGGAGTGGGGGAGGGACCATGGAATTTAGCTTTATTTTGGAAGTGAGTTGAAAAGGGATTGTAATTTAGCATTTTAGGATAAATTTAGGAATGATATATGTTTTAATTAGGTTGGTTTGAGTAATATTTTTTGATAGATGTTTATGGGCTATTTTGGTAAGTTTTTGGTAGGAATTTGATAATGATTTTTTTAAGAAATAGGGATTTTGAATTCATAAGGTTAGGTGTCCTTAAAGGCATTCATATTCTAGGAATTTGAATACTACTTGAGAGATTTTTAAGAATGATCTACCCTTTAGTTGAAATTTCGTGGAAAAAATCCTTTGAAAATTGTTTAAATCATCACACGTTTAGGTAAGCACTTAACTTGTAGTCGATGAACATTGATAAACCACAAGTTAAGTACCACTAAGTGTTTCATTATCCATAACCAAAAAATAAATCTTAACAATACATTTATTTTATTTTCCTATAATCTAATAAGAGGACACTTTATTATCCACCTCACATTGTAAAATAAGAACACTTATAACAATAATAAAATATATTAATTAATTACATTAGTTCCCCCTATAGCTGTAATAAAATGTATTAATTGATTACATTGGTTGCACCTATAACTGTAATAAAATGTATTAATTAATTACATTGGTTATTAATAATGAAATAAAACAACTCAAATTCATAGATTCTTTATTCCACATTGTTCTTCTTAATAATTATCCATGCATTTTCCGATATTTAAAGATATATCGAATCAGTCTAGGGTTTTTGAACACTCTTCAATGCTGCAGGTTTAAAGGCTTGGCCTTGATTATTTTCCTTTACATTCCAGTGATACAAGGTGCAATCCCATAAGTCCTAACAAGGAAGGCTTGAACCTGTAAATTGTCTAGTCTCATCATGGCTCTTTGTCTTGATGTAGAAGAAGAAGATGCCTGATGCTATTCTATGTGACATTTTATCACGATTACCATTGAAATTGGCAGTGAGATGCTCCATATTGTCTAGAAGATGGACTCTTCTCTTCACAATGCTTCATCGCCTCAGTTTCTCACCTGATGGAATCTTAGGCGAGAGCTATGAAAGAACCGATGCCTAGGTAGAACTTGAAAACATCATTTTTCATCTCTTGCTCAGCTATTTTGGTGATCTTCAGGAACTTCACCTAGACACTGGATCAGTGGAATTATTGAACTTCACCCTAGATAATGTCTGCAATTGGGTACAATTTGCTACCAAACATAATGTGTAAGAGATTTATCTCAATTAGTATTGTGATAGTTATAATGAGATCACAGGGAATAAGGCAACACTTCCTATGACCTTATTCTCATGTACAACTCTTGCTACTCTTTCTCTGCGTAGTTATGATCTTACTTGTTGGAAGTAGTTAATTACTCCACCGCCAAGAACAATTGCCCGATGTAAAGTTGAAGAGGAAACGTTGTTCAATATACTTAACCGTTGGAAATGTAACCACCCAGATTTGTGGTTGCCGCAAGCTTGAAGAGTTGCAAGCACCACCACACCATTTTGTTTTTTTCCATGCTGTCAAAGTTTCAAAGGGAGAGCACACCACATCAATTTCTGAAAAAGCAGTTGCAGCCCTTGTCACGGCTCATCAAAAAATTATCAGGGCAGAGCATTACATTGTTTTTGAAAAGCCAATTTTTGAAGAGTCGTTCACCGTTCCTGTTGCAGCTCATGAAAGGGCAGAAAATTAATTAAAATCTAGAAAAAATTGAATTTATAAATTATGAAAAGATGTTTTGATTAAGCCAGCAAAGTGCATCAACTTACCAAAGAGGCATCACAATTTTCCAATCCGTCAAACTGTAATAGACTATAATGGAGCATTTGCAGAGAAGTTCATTTTTGTATTGTGAAGGGTCAGTTAGTAGTTAATGATCGACTTAGCCAAAAATGCTATAAACACCTAAGATTGTAATCATGTTGGATAGACAAAGATGTAGATTAATACATGGAGTTGAAACCTGAAATTTACTGTGTTATTTTTTGTGTTTACTCTGTTCTTGAGTTAGAAAACTCAGTTTCATTTCTTGATGTGAGTTTGTTGTAGCAGCCGGAATTTATTTGATGTGAATGATGTTTATAAATGCAGTAGAATATTTATGTTGAGTTTATGGATGCAGGGGTCATCTAAAACTTGTTAAAAAATCAGCTGTAATAGAGTTGTGCGTGAGCTGTGAGTGACGTCAGCAGTCACAACCAGCTGAAACAGTCGTGTAAATTGTTGCAAGCTATAACAACCAAGCTGCAACATCATCTGAAGGATACTATAAGTTGTAACAATGAAGCAGTTACAATCCTGTAGGTGGTGACTTGATTTTGTGAGTTATGTTAGTGAGTTATAGGAAAGATGTACATTGCTCAAGAGAGTTGTACATTACTTGTATGTGTTATTTCGAGCTGTGTGTAAATTTTTTATTGCTGCTAAGGAAGGAGTGGCACTCCCTTGCCTTCCCCTCAATTGGTATCAGAGCTAAGTGTTCCTAATTTCTGGTCATTGGTTATGTGCTCACTTCATGAATGAGCCGTATGACTGTATGAAGAACTGTTAGTATTTGGTTTGGAAATTTTGTTGTTGAGTCTTACTCCAGTGCCCTTTTCCTGCTACGTTGAAAGAGCATAAGTAATTTTAGTTTGTATGTTCAGCTCAATATTGGTAATAGCTCATGTTCTCCCTCAAATAAAGGTTGATTCATCATTTGGTAGTTAAAGGTTGAATCAAGTGTTTCATGCATATGTTGGTTAAAATCATCAAGCTTGGTCATGGCTTGAGGAAAGGAAAGAAAGTATTTGTCCATGAATGAAGTTGACTCTGTGAGTGTTCCCCCAGATAGAGGTTGATAAATTGAAAGTAAGATATTCTTCCTGGTTGAGAGCTCCCATACAGTTTAATGGTTGAGCAGTTTGAATTCCAATGTTTTGGAAGTTTGCTAGGTTTGAATTAAAGCCATTTTGCGTGACAGGGAGGTTGTACCCAATAGAAATTTAAATTTTATGCAAGTATTCGTTTGAAGATAGAGACATGGGGAAAAGAAGAAGTCTTACAGAGATGGAGAATAATATTGCTAATGTAAAAGAAGTTGGTTTTTCCATTGCAGAAATATTAGGAGAAGCCACCGAGGAACTTCCTGAAGTAGAGGAAGTTCAAGAAAAGCTAGAGGATGCATGGAGTAGCATCTATTATCCACCTCCATATTTCTCAGGTATAATTTATGAATGTTGGTTAGTTAATATGAAAATTTTCTTGCATGCTAGAGGTTTATGGAATTTGTTTGAGGATGGAGTTAAGAAACTCCAGGATGAGGCAGACAATGCATTTGCCTTGTACTACATCCAACAAGATCTAGATGATAATATCTTTTATGTAATTGCTGAATCAAACACAGCTAGAGAAGCCTGGGAAATTTTGAAGTAAGGGGGCGTTATATGGCTGAGTCATAGCCTGTTAACATTTCAGCAGACAAATTTGCAGAAGCAGCAGAAGATAGTGAAATTATTTGTAAATCTTGTATTTGTGTTGATATATCAAATGATGAAAATGATGTTGAAACTAAAGGTGAAAATGAGGTTGTTGTATGTTGTATAACAACAACAGAATTTGAATAAATTTCTATTGATAAAGATGTGCATGTCGCTGAAGTAAATGATGGAATGGTTAACATGCATAATGTTGATGAAGATGATAAATTTCTCTAAGTGTGAAGAGAACAAAGAAGTATTTGTGCAAGAAGAGTCCTTGAGGGACACCTCCATGAAGATATTTAAATTATGTATTGAATGTGATGATTGTGCAAACAACACTGAAGATGTTGTAGAAGTCAAAGACAAAGATGGACTTGAAATAAACTACAGTAGTTATGTTGCAGAAAATGAAGAGTGTTTCACTCATCCATTTGGTCCGCAAAATGAAGATGATAAAGCTTCATGTGAAAAATACATTCATGAAAATGGTGTATCTCATGATAGAAAAAGTGCTGATGATATTTTTGAAGAAGAATTTGTAGAGATATTGAATGGTGTAGATAAGGACAGAGAAAAGAACAAGATTTTTTATAATGATTTGTTTGTTAGTGATTGTGAAGGTACAAAGAAATAAAATGATGAATTCTTAGCGTATAAGTCAAATATTGAAGGTGAAGCAACTGCCAGTGTAGCAGTTTGTTCTTTGAATATTCCAATGATGTATGTTGCTAATGACAATGATAAAAAAAGGTGTTAATGAAGCATCCAGTATCTGTGAAATTTCCCATGAAGAAGAAATGGTCAATGATGATCATGATGATAGGGTGAAGACTTCCATATCAGCAATATGTGGAGTAGCACCAAAAACTAAGAAAGATAAAGTGCACTGTGTTGGAGTGTTTGAACCTATTTATGAGTTTTTTGAAAATATTGATGATTTTAATTTTGTTGAAGAATTTGACAAGATTGTTGAAGATTGCACAGAAGTTGCAGAGAATGAAATAGATAAAGTACAAGAAAAATGAATATATAATGATGTTGGAAATGTTGATGATTCAGTGATTGCAGAAGCAGTGATAGTGATAGAGTTGTATAATGATAACACTCAAAATGTTGTATGTTCTGTTGTAGACAAAGCAACTGAAATAAGGAATGATGTTCTTAATGAACAATTGAAATTTTTGGAAGAATGGCTTGAAAAGCCAAGATATGATGATAAATATGAAAGTCTTGTTGTGAAATCATAAATGAAGAAAGTTGATTACCCTGTTGTAGAAACAGAGGAAGATTTGATTGAAGAGATAATGACAGCTCTCAAAGAAGAACAAAATGAAAAGAACCAATATGGTTCATAGTATGATAATTTGTATAATGTTGACAGAATGTTTGAATGTGCAGGTGAGAAACCAATCGAAGATGAAGAAGAATCCATTGAAAATGATGAGTTTGATTTGAAAGAATAAAATTGCACCAAAGATGAATTGGTTGAAGAATAAGTTGAAAAGACATTCATGTCATGGAGCCCTAAAGAAATTAGGCATTACTATCAATTAATGTGTCTACATAATAAAGATAGCTTGTGGGATCTTTGTATACCCGCGTTGCAGTATTCAGAAGAAAAGATTTGGATTGAAGTCCTTGGGATAAAGGACATTGAAAATTTGAATGATGATAAGCAAATTCAAGAATGTTTTGCAGTTGAAGTTGATCATAATGGATTGAAGGTAAAGAAGAAAGTAAATATGAAGAATCAAAAGTATTTTTTGTATAAATTTTGGCATTCTAAAGCCAAATAATGATGAAGCCAAAGCTCAAAATGATGTAATTGAAATTATGATTAATGATTGGTTTGCAAAGGCCAAGAAGATTGAATGCAATGGTTTTAATACAGAAATATTATATTTTGAGGAGAACAAGTATCATGGAGTTGCTGAACAAAAGGAGTTCATATTATTAAGATGCTACGTCAAAATGAAGAAATGGTTGAAGCCACAAATGAAGCAAGAGCTGAAGAAGATCAAGGTAAAGATGAAGATGAAAAATAAAACAGAGTTTACATATTTCAAAGTTTGGAGTCGAAAGAAACAAAAAAGATCCAGTAGTATGTTCCAACAAAGAATGTGAACAAATTTTTGAAGTTGTTTTGATACTGATGTAAGCCTTGCTAAGACATAGACCAGCAGGCATTATAGTTAAAATGTTGTTTTGTAAAAATGGTAGTTTCTTGTGTTTGATGTATTTTAGATGTAGTGATTAAGGGGGAGAATGTTGGAAGTAGTTAATTACTCCACCGCCAAGAAAAATTTCCCACTGGAAAGATGAAGAGGCAACGTTGTTCAATATACTTAACCGTTGGAAATGTAACCACCCAGATTTGTGGCCGCCACAATCTTGAAGAGTTGCAAGCACCACCACACCGTTTTGTTTTTTGCCATGCTGTCAAAGTTTCAAAGGGATAGCACACCAAATCAATTTTTGAAGAAGTAGTTGTATCCCCTGTCACATTTCATCAAATAATTATCAGGGTAGAGCATTACATTGGTTTTGAAAAGCCAATTTTTGAAGAGTCGTTCACTGTTCCTGTTGCAGCTCATGAAAGGGCAGAAAATTAATTAAAATCTGACAGACATTGAATATATAAATTATGAAAATCCATTTTGATTAAGCTAGCAGAGCGCATCAACTTAATGAAGAGGCATCACAGTTTTCCACTCTGTCAAATTGTAATAGACTGTAATGGAGCATTTGCAGAGAAGTCCATTTTTTATTGTGAAGGGTCGGTTAGTACTTAATGACCGACTTAGCCAAAAATGCTATAAATACCTAAGATTGTAATCATGTTTGATAGACATAGATGTAGATTAATACACAGAGTTTAACTCTGAAATTTACTATGTTATTTTTTGTGTTTATTCTGTTCTTGAGTTAGAAAACTCAGTTTTATTTCTTGTTGTGAGTTTGTTGTAGCAGCCGGAGTTTATTTGATGTGAATGATGTTTATTAATTCAGTATAATATTTATGTTGATTTTATGGACACAGGGGTCATCTAAAACTTGTTAAAAAGTTAGTTGTAATAGAGCTGTGCGTGAGCTGTGAGTGACATCAACAATCACAGCCAGTTGAAATAATCATGTAAATTGTTGCAAGCTGTAACAACCAAGCTACAACATCATCTGAAGGATACTATAAGCTGTAACAACGAAGCACAATCCTATATGTGGTGAGTTGATTTTGTGAGTTCTGTTAGTGAGTTACAGGAAAGTTGTACATTGCACAGGAGAGATGTACATTGCCTGTATGTGTTATTTTGAGTTGTGCATAAATTTTTAAGTGCTGCTAAGGAAGAAGCAGCAATCCTCTGCTTTCCCCTCATTACTTGCCTTCCTCCCGATTTCTTAGGATTTCGCCATCTAACTTCATGTTGTCTGCATAACGTTAGTCTCACTTATGATTTTCTGGAGACTATATCACATTTTCCCAAGTTACAACATCTCTGTCTGTCAGATCTTTTTGTAGAAGCCCATCATCTTGTTATTTTTCGTAGCAATCTAGTTACATTGAAGATACACCATATAATACACTTTGGGCTTCATTGTTTAAGCATATGTTGTCCTAAGCTATTGCAAAACTCGTTGAGCAATATCGATATAGACTTGCAATTATACAAGATCCCCTTGTATGAATTTTCAAATAAGCTAGTCCATGCCAAGATGGAAAGCAATGGAGATCTGATAGAGTTAGAACTGGGCCCTCAACAGATTCCGAGAATTAATTTTATGAGTTTCTTAGTTACAAGTCGAGCTAGATTTCTTGAAATTGTATGAATTTCGAGAACATTGATAATCCTTAAGATCGGCAGTTCTGAAGGATTTACCAAGAGATTTCCAATCACGGCTCTCTTAGAATGTCTTCCCAACCTTGAATCTCTCTCGCTGAATGATCTTTGCGGGTATATAAAAATATTTCATATACATTTGACTGAATTTATTTATGCAATTTTTATGTTGGGTGTTTAATCTTTTTGTTCTTGTATTGTTTGGCATTGCAGGGGCTTTGAAGACATGGATTACTGCCACATGCAAGTTTCACATAATAATATGAAGAGTGTAGAAATTAAATTAGTAGATTACACAGAGAGGGAGATTCCTATGCTTGCTTCTCTACTTGAAAGCACTCCTTCACTCAATACGATGACAATTGTAACACGAAAAACTTCTGAAAAGAAGGATATTTATTTTCTAGAGAAGATTCTGCGCTTGAAGAAGGCTTCTACATGTGCAGTTATCAAATTGCTGAAGACCACATTTTGACAGCTCCTTTAGTTGTTTTGTGTTTTCCTGGTAAGATAAGTCTAGGAGATACGTAGTTGTGGTTTTTTTTCATGTATTGGGACTAGTTTTTGTTGAGTCAGCCATAGGCGGAACCACCTGTGTAGTGATTAAATTGGTGAAGATCACATTTTTGTAGTTCGGTTGTTGTCATGTCTTGTGTCATCTTTTTTTGGATAAATGGAGAAGATTGGTAGTTGTCTTTTCTTACCTCATACTTTTGAATTGTCTTTTTGCAATATTGAAAGTATTTTGAATGGTCTTGTACAATATTGGAAGTATGAAATGCTGTAATCAAAATCCGAAAAGCAATAGAAGTAGTACAAATTCCTCTGTTGTTTAGATGCTATGATGTGATCAGAGATTACTTGTAAAATTTCATCAAAATTATGCTATATAATATTTGTATACTTTCCAACAACTGGCTACTTTGTGATTTTTTCTTGAAAGTTTTATGCTCATCTTATTTATCCACCCAGCAAACTTTCATCCTTCTAAAATTTTGGTTAATCCATAAGTTGCATTGCCTTGCATCTTTTCTTTAATTTAAGTACTATCATTTCTCATTTTTCTAATTTTTCAATATGGTAGAATTTTAATGGAACTTATAATTATTGATCAAGTTAATATGAATTTCATACCATATGAGTGTTTATTTAAAATTAATATTTTTAAAAGAAACTATTTAGCCAAAAATATTTCCTTGGGAGCTTAAATTGTAGAAGTTTATATTATTTTCTTACCAGATTGGGTAAGGACTTATTGATGCTCTAATAAGATAAAATATGAGTAATTGTAAAATTTTATATATTCACATTATAATCAAAATTAAAGTAAACAAACCCATGCAGTTAAGCTTGTTGTTTCCATCTCCATGATAGCATTTAACAACATAGTCCATCGTGCCTTCTAGGTGGATAATACTCTTTTGATGATCTTTTAATGTCATTTCTTTGGATTGATCATAAACCTAATCACAAATTTCATTGTATGAGTTAAGTTTAATTTTGATGCATGAGATTTCCAACTACTCTAGAATATTGCACTCCTACATTTTTTTCTTGTCCAAACTTAATCTCATGAGTCTTGGTATTTGGCTAGGCCATGGCCTTAAAATGATGATGATCATCATCATCCTCAACATGATGGTTGTGATGGTGATGATGATGATCATCATTGTAGTTGATGTCACTAATGTCATCACTGACATCCTTGTTTAATTTTCAACTTTTTTTTATTAAATTTTATTTTCCAATATGTGTATATATTAAGAATTATAGAAATATATAGATGTATAGTGTTTAATATTTAAANAAAGGCAAAAAAACAAAATGTTCAAATACATATCATCCAAAAAAGGATCATGGTTTTGATCATCATTCCTTTGTAAATATCTATGTTATATAGCCACACATATGTGCTTTTTCTGAAGCTATGATTGCTTCTAATTTTTACACAAGAGAATTATATATGTAGGGCCTACATAAACTGTAGAATTCAAACAAAAATTACTGTTGAAATATATTGAGCTATGGCCTACCTGTATCTGACTGTGGGTCTATAAAGGGTCTATGAAAGAACTCATAGATCACTACGCATCCCTGGCATAGTCCTTGTTCAGAGTGGAAAAAATGTGATGTTGCACCATTTATGAGGACTGCGAAAGGGGTAGTTGAGATGTAAGAAAACACCCATTTTATAAAGGAATAATTGAAGCCTATGTGTGGAAGGAGGATCCTGAGATAGATCCAGATAACACTGTCGAAGGCCTTCGAAAGGTCAATTTTTAGGATAGCCCCATTTTCCCTTCTAACCTTGGCACTATGGAGGCCTTCCTGAGCGACCCTGACTGCTTCATGGATCTGTCTATCTTCCAAAAAACCAAAATACTCCTTGGAAATAAGCTTTGAGAGAACCTTTTTTTAATCTTTCAGCAATTAATTTTGTAACCACTTTGTAGGTGATGTTGCAAAGGGAGATAGGCTTGTAATCTTCCAAGATTTCTAGGTTATCCTTCTTTGGTATGAGGGAGAGGAAAGTAGAGTTTAAAGGAGGGTGGAGAACTCCATTTACTCTTGTTTCTTTAACTAGCTGTAGGAGATCATGACCAATGATATCATAGGAAGCCAAGAAGAATTCCACTGTCCACCCATCTAGTCCTAGGCTTTTGTCTTTTTGAAAACTATTTAGGGTTGCCTTTAGCTCCTCCTCTGAGATCACTTCCATTAGTTCTAAATTTTCCTCCTCAGTGATGCTCTTAGGGAAAAGCTATGAAAGTTGAATTACCTTACAAATTGAGGCTTGTTGGTTAGATTTAAACTAGTTTTCAAAAAAATCCTTTCTTGTCCCTGGTAGGTCTTCAAAGGATGTGGTTGTCTCATTATTGGCCTTTTTTAGCTCCAAAATAGTGTTTTGTTGTTTTTTGCCTTTAGCAAAGACCTGGAAGAATTTTGTGTTGTTGTCCCCACATTCCATCCATATGGCATGACTTTTTAGCATCAGAACCTCCTCTCTTTCCTTTAGGATTCTATTTCTGTTAGAATCCAAAGAGAACAACTTTTCCTTATCTCCCTGGTTAAGGAAACCTCCTACTTTAGCACTTTGGAGCTCCTCCAGCTCTATCTCAATTTGAAGTAAAGCTTGGTAATCCTAGATTTTCTTATTAAAGGCCCATTCCTTGAGAAGTTTTTTTTTAACTTGGCTAGGTTTTGAGAGAAGTGGACCGCTGCCCTTGAGCCTTCCTCCGCTTAAAAATGGATCTAATTGTCTTGGATAATCTGGATCACATCCTCATTCTTAAGCCAGGCGCCAGAGAAGAGTTTAAAAGGGCTTGTTGGTTTTCTTTGGTTTTTCAGAATTTCAAGGCAAATGGGTAAGTGATCAGGGTCAGCTCCAAAGTCCACCCATTATTTGAACATCAGGTTTTCATCCATGAGGTTTTCTACCAATAGGAATCTATCCAACTTTTTCACAATTCTGTATTTTCCCACCATTCTATTTGTCCAAGAGGGCTCTAGCTTTTGAGGGTCTAGGTCTATCAGCTTTAGTTACTGAAAGAGATTTCTGAAGAAGGGGTCTATGGAATCTGTTCTTGCTTTTGGTCCCCAAATTTCATGTGTTCCCAGAGTAAAGTTTAGATCGCCTCCAATTATCAGGTTTTCCTTTTTCGAGATGGTAGAATTTTTGAAGGCATCCCAAAATTCCACTTTGTTGTTGTATGGCACCTAAATATTCATGATATTCAACTTTAGGTTTGCCTCTACCCAAAATATATGGAATCTTTGTCCTAAGAGAGCTCCCCAAGAGTTTGTGCATCTAATAGTGGAATGATTCCACACTATTGCTAGTCCTCCAGAGTGACCTCTTGCACTTTATGCTATGAAAGAGTACTGAGGAGATATTGAGGATAGTTGGAGATTAACATCGGATTCTGAGCCTAAGGTTTCCTGAAATAGGACTACGTATGGTTTATGAACCAAGAGAATCCTCTTGATGGCAAGTTTTACCACGTACTTGCCAAACCCATGCAATTGATGGAAATAATTTTCGTTTTGGATCCCCCTCTGAGGCTTGCACTACTCTAAGTGCCCTAGAAAGGGTTTGTTTCCTTCCATTTTCTTGGTCTCTAAGAGCCTTATTCTATGCCGCTGAGAGGTGGGAAGGTATTCCCTTTCCTCTTCCTTTTGATGTAAAAGTAGGGTTCGTGTCGAGACCTCTGAGTAGGGATTTCGGGTTCAGCATGACTGGTACATTCCTAGAATATGTAATATGGAAACAAATGGAGGAGGATGAGGTCAAGGGTTCGGGACTTGGGAGTGTAGGAGGGATCAACTCGAAATGGGAAAAGATGGATGTTTTTTTGGGGAAGGGGGGTTGTAGAAGAGGGAGAGAAGGGATGGAGCAAAATGTAACACAGGAAGCCAAAAGTAATCCTTGTTTAAAGATAAATAATTTAACTATTTATTTAACATAAAAGAGGGATTCATACCCGAAGCAGTCGGTTGATCATTCTGAATCTCGACCTAACTTTGGGAAGTTTTTCTGGGGGTACATCTGCAACCGTCCATTCCTTAAAGTGTCCCAAATGTTGCTCAGTCCTTTCTGGAATTTGTTGCTTGCGGTCCATTCCATTTTCAGAGGCTTGCTTCTTTGGCCGTGAAACCCTAGGTTTTTTGAAGTCCATTTCTTCCTTGATGATGGCATGCTTTGAGGGAATTTCTTTGCCAAATTTCCCATTTCATGACATTTGTGGCATCGAAAAGGAAGTCCTTTATAATCTAACAACTTCTTCCTTATCTCTGTACCCCAAATTAGGTTTAAGTGGTCTCTGAGATTGGTTCTGATGTTCAAGGATACTATAATCCTTGCCACTTTCCAATTTTTTGTTTGTTGGAAGGAGAGGTCTACCTTGATGAAGGTTCCCAATGCTTTCCCAATGTCTCCTAGAGAAGCTGGGTTCCAGAATTCCCAAGGAAGGACCGGTAATTGAACCCACACTGGGATGGTGTCCAACCTTTTTGTATCTGCATCGAAAGGAGGAGACCAATTCTTCAATTTGAAAGGTGTCGATCCATAATTCCAAATTTTCCCTAAGACAAAGTCGGTGTCTTCTTTGCATGCAAAATGGAAGCCAAACCATCCTTTGGCTAGACGGGTAATTTTGGGTTCTGAGCCCCGTAGCCTCATACATTTTCTTCTTACCTAGCTTCCCATTTCCCCTTGAGATGCGTTTCATCTTCAGATCTTTCCAACTAGCGCCAAATTTTCCATGTCCTATGCCTCTACAATAGACATATCCACTCAACATACCAAGTTCAACCTTCCATCTGAAGGGTTTAGACAATGATTTTTCCATTTTTTAGAGCTCAATATTTCACTTTCAAAACTTCCATCCATCGAGTTTTCTTCTATGTATTCCGCATTTTTTCCTAGGTTCAAAACTAGTTCAGGGTCCTTCTGAATCACTGGCTGCAATAGGGGTGAGACGAATCCTTCTTGGTTTCTCATGAACTTTGGGAGGACTCTATGCTCATGAAATCCAAAATTTAGGGTTAGGAGTCGCTCTACATCCAAGTGATCTAGCTCCCTGAACAGTCCTTGGTCCGGCTGAGATGCCAAAGATGGGGAGGCTGACAAGAAAGGCTCGCTGTGAGTGATTAAGACATCTATTGAAAGTGGAGGATGTGCTAAACCAGAAGAGAAAAGGGTGTATGATGCTCCACCGAGAGAAAGGTTCAATGGTCTGACTGAAGATTGCCCGTAACTGTTTCCTTGTTTGTAGGGCACCGTGTCCTCCATAATCCCGACCCCTCTTCTAGCTGGCAAAGACATCGGCCTGTCTTGAACTCTGTGTGTGTGTGTGTGTATATATATATATATATATATATATATATGTATGTATGTATGTATGTATGTATGTATGTATGTATAGTAAAAAAATAGGTCACTGGGTTAGCTCAAGTGGTTGAGAGTTGTTTATACTAGCATAATCTCTCGGAGTCAAATCAGAGGGTGGATATGTTGGAGCCTCAATCGATGTCCCCATCGGGTTAGGCCCCATAATCACGACCAACGGTTTACCTTGGGTACCATCCTAAAATATATTGGGAAGTACCTGAGGTTTATATATATATGTGTGTGTGTGTGTGTGTGTGTGTGTGTGTATAATAACAAATAACAAACAAAAATATTAAAACTCACCTTTAAAACTCTCGCGCTAAAGCAATGAGTTCAGTGAGTCGTGAGCGGTGAGCAGAGGAGAGTCGTGATCAGAGTTATGATCTGTGAGCCGTGAGTAGAACAAATTCATGAGTCATCAGAAGACCAGTGTTGTGAGTCGTGAGCAGAGCATATGAGATTTGGATTGCAGTCGAAGGGAGAGAGGTTGAGAAGAGTCAGTCGTGAGTCGTGAGAAGAACAGAGAAGAGTTGGATTGTAGCCGAGGATATGGAGGCTGAGAAGAGTCACTATCACTACATCAAAAACTGGATTTAGCATCGAATTTAGTGCCGGATTTTAGTGTAATTATTTCCCAATTGTGGTGAACAATATGGCGCTATTGTACATTTTTGTACAACGCCGTCTATTGCATATTTTTTTCTGTCCTTTTTAACATCCATTTTTGCATCCATTTTTGTGCCCAATTTTTTGCATCTTTTGTTACGCCTTTATTTCCACCCAATTTTGCAACTTATTTTACATCTTTTTTTGCATCCTTTGTTACATCCTTGTTTGCACCAGTCTCACGGTTAGTTTTGCATCCAATGTTGCATCTTATCTTTCTCCTAGTTTTTCGTCAAGTCTTGCACCCAATTTTTCATCGTGTTTTGCATAATATTATGTGTCCAATGCTGCATCTAACGTTGCATATAGGTTTGCATCCAATTTTCGGCCCAATGTTGCGTCTAGTTTTGCATCCAATTTTACTTATAATGTTGCATCTCCATTTGCGACTAATTTTTTATCTTATTTTACGTCTTTTTTTGTATTCATGTTTGTGCCTAATGTTTCATCTTGTTTTACGTCGTATTTTTCATCTAGGTTTGCACCTAGTGTTGCATCCTGATTGATGTCTTTTTTTGCATCTATGTTTGAGCCCAATGTTGCACCCAGTGTTGCGCCTAGTGTTGTGCCTAGTTTTGCACCCATGTTTGTATCTAATTTTGCATCTAGTTTTGTGTCCAATGTTGCATCCCATCCTGCATTCAATATTATGTCTAGTTTTACATTGAATTTTTTGTCCCATCTTGCATCCAATATTGTGTCTCATTTTAAGTTTTTGTTTGCACCAAGTGTTCCTTCCACTTTTGCACCTGCTGTTATGCCTAGTTTTATGTCCATCGATACACCATATTTTGTGCTCAATTTAATGTCGAATTTTATGTCTAGTTAGGATTCCACTTTTGCATCTACTGTTGCATCCAGTTTTGGACCTAGTATTGCATCTAGTTTTGAGTCATTAATTGTGTCTAGTGTTGAGTCTCTTTTTGCATCCAATTTTGCATTTACCATGACATCCATTTTTGTGTCCATATTTGCATCTGACATAAGGTCGACTTTTGCATCCACTTTTGGGTTTACTGTGACATCCACTTTTACATCTTGTTTTGCATTTAGTGTTGCATCCAATATTGCATCCATCTTGCATTACTACATTTTCTACCTTTAAAAATACATTAGAGGAAATTTCAACTCAAAATGGGCCTTTTAAATTTTATTCAAATTCCATGTCATCATGTGTTAGCCAATGAAATTGCTTTAAATTTGAAATACCGTATAGGTTTTAAACACTTTTTTAATATAAATTTGGGGATAGGTATCATAAAAAAAACTACTTTTTTTGTTTGTATTTTTGACATATCTTCCCATGTTTTTACTCAAATTTCGATCAAAACTGGGAGATATGTCAAAAATACAAACAAAAAAGTAGTTTTTTTCTTTTCTTCCTCCAAAATTAATAAATATTATTTTATTATTTTAACTATTATTTTATTAGTTCATTTTAGGAGGCCCATTTTGAGTTGAAATTTCCTCTAATGCATTCCAATATCATTAGGGCATGGAGGAATTGAACCACCAAACTCTTGCTTGTAAAGTAGGCGCTCTTCCATTGAGCTAGCACCCTTTAAGAATTGAGAAGAGGACAGACATTAACACATAGATTTCATCATTTGTAATTCTAATAAAATACAATAAGATCCAAAGACATTCATGCTTAAAATCCAATTTATATTTTCAACCACACTAATAAGCACAAAAATATACCATGCTAAGGTAACAAAATATCCTAAACAGTTACGCAATCTATTAAAGTGGTCTGCAAAAGAGTCTTAGAGAACAACATAATGTATTCATGCAGACCTAATAACCTAAACTTGATATGGACAAAGAATCAGGGATGTGTTTAATAAATAGTTGTAGAATCCAATTGAGGATGTGTGTGTTGCTACATACATGTTGTTATTCATTAATGAGGTGATTTTGTTCAGCAATGGGATGGTAAGAGAAGAACTCATGAATGGTTACTAAAAGGAGATGTCTACTATGTGTAGCATTTATGATATAATGAATATTTTAACAATTAACACCAACAAAGTTGATTTATATTATGTGCATTATTTATAATCTAAAAATTAGTAAGATGTCAATAGGAAAAATGATCATACCGGTTTCCACAATTGATAAGGCCACAAGGAGGTAGATGAATTTCAGGGGTTTCTCATCTTACTAATGATTTTTTCATAAAGATATTCTGAAGGGGAATTCCATCACTTCGTCAACATAGCTTCATGAATCCCGTGAATTTCAGGAGTAGGGGAGGAGAGGGGGGTGCCTCCATGCAACATAGCTTCATGAATCCATTTAATAATAGATAACTAAGAGAATATGAAATAAGAACTAACAAAAACAGCACAAAAAGAAAAAGAGAATAATGGTATTCCGATAAAAAATTAGTGAAGAGACGTGGAGAAGGAATGAATAAAGGAAATTTTACATAGAAAAGAACAAATGTTTCCTTGAACTATTCAAAATTTCAAAAGGGTTTTATCAACAAACAATATCAAATTGAAATTTATCTCAGGCACGTTAATGAACAATTCATGAGTTCCATATTTGTGATGATGAAGACTAATTTGATTTATGGGGTTCTAAATACCAACAGTTTTGATAATGGACAATTCAATTTCTTTCCCATCGAAATTAGGCGTGCCAATTTAAATTTAAAGAACTTTGTAGAAAATTTAACCTTAGCGAACAAAGGGAGGTGGGGGTTTTGGAGATAGTTCAATTTTTTTCACTTAATATTAAATAATACAACATTTGACTTTACATTTGGGGATCACATGGGGTTTTGATAGGGGAGGACTAATCTAGGTCAAAATGAGAGAATTTTATTGCTCAAATTCATCGTCTTGCAGAACTGCAAGAATTTGAAATAGAAAAGTTGTGGGGATGAAAGGTCACAAGAAGAAAACCTCCAAAATTGCAAGGTCGTAGACACAACAAAGTGGTCAACACAATTTGAGACCTGTCACCCTAAGTTTCCAAAACCGATGTTCCATAAGTGAACATAATTTTGCAAGAATTAGATTAACACCTGAAACACAACTGAAAAAATCAAAGTTCCACAACAATACAAAGGCCACAAGACCACATAGTTGAATATAGAAAAGAATCACAACAGTATTTGAATAAAGATTCAATAGGTCATGGACTTTAAAAATACAAGTTCTATTTGTTTTGAGATTCTAACTCAACAACAACACTGTTGTGTGTGCATGTATGGATGTACGTAAGTGTATGAGTTAGGAGAAAACTTAAAAGACTTAAAAGTAATGGTCTTCCATATTATAAGCGTCTCTTATAAAAAAATTATTTGTATTAAGCCATGTGAATATGCATATGTTCTTTATTCTATGCATTTAATCTAATTCTAGATTTGTAGGCAAAGAAAGACAACAAACTATCCAACATCCTCTAGATGCACTTTGTATGAGCATGAGCATTGTAAAATAAAGGGATCAAAATTATGTTCAACTCTAGACAAATGATCACAACATGCCCATTAGAAAGAAACTCATGAACCCCAAACATGGGTAGACATGACAAGAACACGAATAATCTAAATAGAAGTAACAATAAAATATCTATGACATGCCATTGATATTTAACATATTTTTTGTACTTCTCTCAAATGCTTTGATGTGACTTACTCTTAGGGATGACCTCCACAACAGTCAATATTTCTCCTTCCACTTCCTTCCCTGTAAGAACAAGATTTGGCACTTTCGACAGCTTTGAAAAATTGACATAAATTTGTTAGATGACACAATATCAAAACAGTCAAAATGAATTCTATTAAACATTATCATCAGTTGGAAATTTTAGGAAAACATATTCTTGGATAACCATCTAAGTAGTAAAAATGAAAAATATCAAAGTAAAATGTAGTTGTGCTATGCAAACAAAAGGCATGTTCTTTAACAAATAATTCCCCAGCTTAGTATAAATAATAATTGTTATCTAGGGGTCCAACATGCCACCTTAAGGACCAACTTGTTAATTACTAACAAGATATCATCCTAACAACTGACATAAAAAACAATGTAATATCATTTGAATTGATTCCTTTCCACCTAACCTTGAAAGTTAGAGGATTCCATGCAAATATCCGATCCCATGTAGTGAACGTTTATCCCATGTAGTGTTGTACTTCTTAAAATCAAGAAGGTTCATTGTTTTAACTTACCATTCAGTGCTCAAATAACTACACTAAATTTGTTTTAATGGAGTGGTACTAATATTCACATAATCACTTGAGAATAGATGGAAGCATTATAAAAGTTTACCCAAGAACAAAGCAAGTAAACAACAAAAAATAGGACCGTCACACAAAAAAGAGGTGAATTTCACTATATTTTCATCATTTTAATATTGTAGAGTAGAGAAAGAAAGGCATACGAATGAGTAGATCATGGAAATAAATGAATGGAATTTATCTTAAAAGTAGGAAAAGTGTTGTTATAAAACCATTAATACAACAAGTCTCAGACTACTATAGGAATTTGGACAACCAACATAGAAGGAAGCTTAATGTCAGAGTTACAAGTTGTTTGCAAGTTGTTTTCAAGTATTTTGCAGCAAACAAACTTTGAGGAGTAGGGTGGCTAGCCAAGACCAATAATATTCAATTGTAGACATCCAAATAGTGTTGGAATTGTCCATTGGAAGTTTCCTTTGGGTCATTAGCTAAAAATGTATGTATTGTAAGTGGATCCCTCCACATCTATTTAAGATTATATTGTAGTATAAAAAAGAAACTTATTCAACCTCTCACCAAAATATCTAGATACATCCAACAGACTAAATAGAGCTACAAACTAAAGATAAACTCAGGGAATATTTCTTAAATCTGCCAAGAAGTACATATAACCCCATAATACCTACCATCTACAAAATCTATACTTACTACAGCTTCAAAATCAACCACTATCTATAGAATAGAGACAACACATTCACATCCCAGCTAGATTAAATCATACCTTAGTCATCGCCTGTTAGGAGAGGGTATGCACATTCACAAATAAGGTTTATCAACCCCAGAGGAATGATGCCCAAGTTAACATTCCAAGAGAAACGTAGAGAAATGAACACGGTCTACTTTATCAGCAGCAAAATGGAATTATCATGCATTCTTCATGTGCTAACAAATGGAATTCAATTCAAAGGAAATTGTGAAATTATTAGTGAGTCCAATATGACTACAACAATAATCCATTTCAAATGAAGGAGAAAACCCATTTCTTAGCGAGATGCAAGGTCCTTGATGGACTTGGAGTAATGTTGGTGGCAGCAATTTGAATGAATACTTAACCAAAGAAGTTGAATGGCACAATGGCCAATACGTGGGGAGGAATAGGTTCAGTAAGAAACCACCAACAATCATCATAATAGATGAAGCAAAAACCTAAAATAAGTGAAAAAAACATCAAGTTGAGATTTAATAAAGGAATGTGAAGTTCTTATTAGGAATGTGGGTTTTCCTATGTTTCGATAAGTCTCATTAGAAAGCTGGTAAAAGAGACTTTCAGAAAATAACAAATTCTAATCTCCAATGTTGTTAATTTTTCCCTTCACGGTAACTGTAGGGAAAAGTATCAAAGAGTTTGAATTAAATTTTAATGTCCTTGTTTCGAGTTGTGTTGTGAGAAAAATAAACTATAGTAATTATCTGTAAAATCACCTAAGTGTGAAAAGAAAAAGTAATAATGCCTAGTGAATTGACACTATTTGGTTATACATATATTCACGTTGCGTCAAGTCGTAGATATAGGAAACATGATTTAGGGGGGCCTACCATTTTGGGCTTCCAGCTAGAAAATTATATAGTTTAAAACATCTCACCTCTCTGCCTTTCGTTTCCACATTTGTATGTCTTAAGATTGAAACAATGGCCCAAAATGTACACACTTTTTGTTGACTAGTGCTTACACAAGTGTATCTCAATAGCCATGTCAAAAGAGCCAATAATTAATTAGCAATACATATGCATTAGACATCAGTTAGAATTTTACACAAGAATTGAGTTCTCTATAGATCAGAAGAAAATTGCATATTGGTGGATTAACATGTGACTGAAGGTGTCACATGCCCCAATTTTGCAAAAATGATGTTATATTATTTTCTTTTATTTGAGGAAAATATGTTAAATTTTATGCTAAGTTGTAATTGATGACCCAGCAGAGTCAAGTATATTTAATGTAATTCTGAATATTTAATTATAAATAAATAAAGGAAGAGACAACAGCTTAGGAGAGCTCTTAAAAGAGTGTTTACTGGTCAAATTGGTGGAGGAGACTAGGTGGAGAGCAAACAGACATGTGGCAGCATCCTCAAACCACTTCCAATTGTTGCAGGTGGAAACCTCCCTATATTTGGGGCCATGATTCCCCAAGAAAGTGGAATCAGAGCAGGTGGCTCAATTAATGAAAACTGACCCAAAAGACCTAGGCAATATTTATAAAAGTTCCCATTGAAGATATAGGCAATCTTTATAAAAACTGACCCAAAAGACCTAGGCAATATTTATAAAAGTATATATATCCATCAACCCTAAACCTTGGCTTATTCTAGTTCCAACTTTTGCGTTGGCCCTTCGGGCTGCTCTGCAAGCTCCCATGGCGGCCGTGAGTGAAAAATAGTTGTAGAGGCTCCAACGTCGGTGTTTTTCATGCCTTACTCCCTTGAACTCAGTTTTGTCACCCGCTTCCACCATGGTTTCTTTTTTCGGTAAAGTTTCACAGCTCTCCTTTAAAATGGGCTTTACGACCCGCCTGTAGCTCCCTTTGATGCTCTTCTATTATGGTCTGTCACTGGTGAGAGGTTAAGCTTAACGTGTCTATTTGATAAGCTCCTTAGTCAAAGGGTTTTGGAGTTTGGTTTGTTTTTACACCTGCATATTAGTGACAGTCCGACTTTGTGCTTGTTTGACTCCTTCGTGGCCATTTCCCAGGCTCACCTTTGCCACTGCTGTCAGTGTGATTTCAAACAAAAGTCTCTTCATCTCTATCCTCGGCGAGTATGAGGGTTTGGCTCTAATTAACACTGGTCGTGGTGTTGTTATTCCTTCGAGGTTCCATCATTTTTACTTCTAGCTGAGGTAAATATTTAAAATTAAAAGCTAGCAAGGATTTACTATTTCCTTTCTGCATATGGATTTCATTATTTTAATTTAAACTATGGTTTTTATACTGCAGGGTTAAATCGTCTCCACATTTGATAGTAGCGCTTCTCAAATGGATCAACGAATAGTCTACGATAAGCTCCGGTTTCGAAAAAAGGTTCTTCCTCCTTGTTCATACTTTTGCAGTTGGAAGAAATCATGGCCATGTCGTTCCCAATCTTGGGTTGTTGTTCTTCATTTTATAATTTCATTTTGATTCTAACCCTTGCTTTTAGCAGGGTGTCTATGGCTCAATGCCGTGACTTGTAATGCTCTCCTGTTGTGTTAAGAAAGAACTTACACTCCTGTGATTATTAAGTTTGTTAATACTTGTTTATAAACCATTCCATATCACGATATGGGTGTTCGGCTCTTAGCTGACTTTTTCACTTCGTTAAGTTTTTGGTTTATGTTCAACCTTCGATCTCGTTGAAGTAATGAAAGAAGTCCTTTAAGACAAACTGTCTTTAACTTAGATTCGTTTCATTTGTATATTACTTTGTATCTCTGTGTAAATGAAATAGATTTTCCTTTTAATTCTTTTTATAAAAATATGTTATTTACTTACCCTATGATACGACTATAATGGTTTTGCTTATTAAAGGATTACTGGATAATTGTTTGCTCAGAAAACGAGCTAGGGTTTTTACCCTATTTAACTTGTAAGATAATAAAAAAAAATTATTTGTTAATAATTATATTAGATTACTGTTAATAGATTTCAAGACTATTTCTAGTCATGGTGCTTCTAAATAATGACTCAAGGATTCCCAAGTTAGGGTTTCCTGAAAGCAATCTCTGTTTTAAAAGATTCCTTCTATTTGCTTAAGTGAGTTCTTAATTTGTAAACAATATTGTTTATGTCGATACTATTATTTGTATATACTATAATTTCCTAAGTTTGTATTTGTACATACATTTTATTAATAAAGATTGTAACCAGTGTGCATTAGTTTGGTTTATTCAATGATAATATTTCTAAGAGCTTAACTATTTCTCTTTTAGATTACAAGGAAATGAAATAAGGGTTTTGACCCTGTAATCACTCTTTTACATGTATAATCTGTTTGTAAAAGTTTTCAGAACAATTCCTTGTTAAAATAATCATTTAATTAAACATTTGTTACTATTGTATTCTAGTGGTTTTTATTATATAAAATACCGATAGGATTACTTAAGTTCATTGTTAAGATGTTCTTCATCTCAGTAAAAATTTGTATTTTTAGAATTTAATTATGTTACTATACCCTACTTAGGGTTCGAATATTTGCAGATTAAGTGAGTCAATAGTATGAGTAAATAAACTAAATAAACCATATTGAAATCTTTGCTTAGCAGAATAAGATAAGTATTTTATCTGGGTTGTTTCTATTTCCTTGGTTACTGGTTAATAATATGATTTCCAAAGTAAAGTACTGTGTAAAAGTAATAACTTATCTATTTGAACAACTCGTTATTATAATAAACTACTATTTGTAAAGTATTATGGCTATTTCTTTTCTAGCATTCTTACAACAACAATCTAGTTAAACCATAAAATTAACTAACAGGATATTACTCTTCTCTAATAACAAGCTACATGCAAAAACATATTATTTCACTAGTACAAAAGCACGGATTTTTCCACAGAGGTTTTCCACGTTTCTTACTTTTTGGTGTAAAATCCGATGTAACAGGAATGAGGTGTCGCTATATCCACGCCTAGCCATCGCTGTATCCATGCCTGGACTCTTAGTCGCCGCTGTATCCACGCCTGGACTCCTAGCCGTCGCTGTATTCACTCCAAGCCGTCGTTGTATCCACGCCTGGAAGATAGGGGGTAGGAATTGCAATGCTTGGTCTTCTCCATAACCTCCTAGCTTAGGCTAGAGAAAATTGTCAAAATTCTGCATTGGTTTGAAGTTACAAGGAATTACAATCACAATTTAAGATCTTGTTACTTGCATATTCTTTTCTTTAAGAAATTTAGATGATATCCACTCTTAACAAGGGACCTAAAAAAATATTGGAAACCAAGGATGCTCTTTTCCTTTTCCTTGTGCCTTAAAGTGATTTTTGTCTAATAAGAAAATAACATAACGGTGAAGTACTTTCCTTTGCACATTTCTTCTTTGTAGTTATCTTTTGAAAATCAATTATAATTGAAAAATACATTAAATAGGAGAAACAAAACACACATGTTCATATTTGGTTGCTTTATTTTTTTATAAGTTATTTGCAAATATTCACTTCAAAAAATTTTCATTCACACTCATTTGTCACACGCTATGGGACCTAAAGACTCTTCCAATTGTTAAGTATGCTCTTCATTTTCCGCCCAGAAATAAATGTTAATGGATTGAAAAAAAATAGAAGTTTGAAATATCACTTATCACACATTAATTCAAAGTGAACCTTTTAAAATAATTGAATAAACATAAACCAACATAAATTCCTCTATTAATTGGAAACAAAACAAATTATAGTTTAAGTTAGGTTGTTGGGATAGGGAACCCAAAATAACCCTCAATATTTTTGATATGAAACATTAGTGGGAGTATATTTTTAGGGAGCTTTCAAATCCTTGTACAATGGCATGTGTAATAAAACGCAAATACGGGAATGTGATCTCTAAGGACGTAGTCAAGGTCGCATTTTTTTTTATCACCACATCAAGCCATCTAGATCTTTGTGGAGGTGACACTTAACTACTCAAGGTTGAGTCGCTTATCCACACTTGAGGTGGTTATATTAGAATTCCAAAACTAGGATTTTCACTAGGTGGCATTTGTGGGATGTTTTTTTACTTGAGTTAGATATTGTTGGTTGCTGAAAAATTTGGGAATCCTTACAAAACATAAGCCAATACCCATTGATTCATTTTTACTTTCACTAGCCATTTTCAATGTGTTCATAACCATCCAACAAGAGAGCTATTAAAAATACCAGTTACTTTCTTTGAGAGGAATAATGATAAGTTGAATAGGATTGCATCATTATTTCTCTTAATGAGAAACATGGCATGTGTAATAGGAAACATGTATATTAAAATCCATATATATGATCCTTTGACAGACATGGTTGAATCATTTTGCATTTCTTATATTTTCTTCATAAAGTTGCTGTATTTGTTGTTTTTTCAGTTAGTTCCGATTTGAAAATTCACTCCTCATGCCTAGCATCATAGTGGACCTAACACTATCCAAATTTTCTTTGAGGCCTCAAAAAATCCTTCCACTATTGGAGGAGTTCCTACTACACCTTAAAGGTCCTCAACTTGGGAATCCAGGTCATTCAACATGCACACACATGCATCTGTGATCAGATATATTGTGCTCAGATAGATATTAATCGACACTCCCACACACACCAATTGTAATCCCTCTTACATCATGAAAAGGTACCCCCTCGCTCGAAACAATGTCATGGTGAAAATAGTATGGGTAGGATTGGAGCAAGCTTCCCCCCAATACATAACAATTGCAATTATATTTTGTGCTATGGGAGTGGTAACTATAGCGCTCTACCCACCAAGGGCTCTCATCCCTTGGATCCAAATCGATGGTGGAAATCTATTACATCATGATTTCATATTTTAAACGAAAAATAGAAAATCAATTTGGGAATTTTGTTGTGGAAAAGATGCAAGTCGTGGGTTTATCCTAGCATTCATGCAACCCTATCACCAGACCCATCTATATTCTCTGTCAATAATCTATGGGCATATCCCTGTAGCCAAATCCATGTGCGTTATCTTTCCATGCTTGGGAGGCCAATCCATCTACTTTTTTCTTGTATACTGAGACAACAACAATGTATACCTTTCGACTGGGTTCACCAAATTGATTTGTGGAAGGAAGAGAAGCCCCATTACTATTTTGGGCTCGGCCCTCATTGTTATCCATTGGGTTTGACAGGGTTGCATTAAAAAATGTTTATTTGGCTAAAGCATAGCAACTCCATTGACAAGGGAAAAAACTACACAACTCAACACAGTGGTCAATAGGTAATTCTTCATCTCGTGAACAATAGGAGAGGGCCGAAGAGGATAAGGCCATAGGGGACAGAGCTCGTAGAGGAGAGGGCGGCAAAGGAGGAGGGTTTGCAGAGGTCACACTAAGGCTGACAGAATGCCCCAAATGGATCCGTTCTCAGGCATTCCACCATATCAGTTGCACTTGTAA
>LPNX011080568.1:0-12739 GCA_001517045.1 Pseudotsuga menziesii
TGGGGGATGATGTCATATACTAGAATGTAATTGGTTGATTTTTATAGTACATTTTGGTCCTTTTGAGGCCCATTTTTGACCTCAAATTCTCTCTAATGGAAACATAGAAGTTTCCAGGTCTATCAATTACGTTGATACTCTTCTCTTCAGAGTTTAATGGCTTTACCTTCATATGTGATAATTTCTAAGATAAGAAAATTTATTCCAGATAATGTATTCATCAAATATTTAGTTACTATGGTGGAGTCTACAACCTCCTTAAGTCAACCATTAGTATATTCTATAATTATAATATAGGTGTTGGTGGAATACTTGTATAAATATCATTCTTACTTAACCAAATGTATTATACTTCCCTACTATATTCATGTTACCAAACTTACTCTATTTACGATGATAAAGTGTTAAATGACAAGAATAGTCATTCACCTGGATGAAGAGGTCATAATTAAGTCCTTGACATTACAATTTTATAGATTTAACTCTAAAGAATAACTCTTAAAAAACCTTACCTTATACATTTCAAGTTTGTATATAAGTTTATAATGTGCACTTATCACTCTAGGTATAGTATTTCTTCAATCAATTGTTTATTAAATAAAAAATAACATGTTACAAAGTTCCTTGTCATATTGTTAGCGATACCCATGTTGCACATAATGTTATAACATGATTATATTGCATGGATGATATTATAACATAACATAATGTATTGAATTGTTAAACCTTGCATCGATGATAGCTCCATGATAAAGTTTACGTATTAACCATAATTCTTGTTATAACGTTCCAATGATAGGTTGACTTCGGCCCAGACTAAGGTATACCCTTTGTGATAGCGGAATGATTGTCAACTATTGATAACCGATTTGCTCATCAAAACTATGGAAAGAAACCCACCGTGAGTGAAATATTTGCATGGCGACGTGGCTTCGTTTGGGCCATGCATAGCAAGATTTAAAAGAGTCTTCTCCATAACCTAGCTCATTATCCTCCCTTGCCTTCGGGCACTTGTCCATCTTCTGTGAAAGAAAACTAACCGCTCTGTCACCTATGTAGTGCTGTGACTGTCTATGGCTTCTCCTCCCTGGTTAGCTTGCCCAATGCACCATAATGAAGGTTGTTTCGATAGTGTTTTGACCGTCATGCGTTGCTCATTCTCCTTTAAGATTTTTACTGTCTCCATAGCTTAGACTCGACCCTCGACTGTAACAGTCCTCACCCTTCTCTTTTAGTTTGTCCAACGGGAGTGGTTCCTCCTTTCGGAGTGTTGTGGTTTGAGCTTCACCGTTTACTGTTCGTTGTTGGAAGGAGTAACAGCTCGGCTTAGGGTTTTACCTACTCCTTCATTTAGATGACTAGAGGATTCCCTACTGTCAGTGATTCATGGGTGTTGTAACGTCGTTTCTTCTGCAACTGAATGGCAGACTCCTTGCTCGTGCTGGTCGCTGGTCGTTGTATTGCTGATTAAGATTTCTTTGTTACTAAGGTAAAAGAATTTATTCGTTTTCTTTTAATGATAAAGCCATTTTATTGTATATACCTTTCTTTGCTTTTAATATATATATTTAACAGTCGAACGTATTGGTTTTGCAGATTCGACTTACCTCTCTTCTCTGTCTGCACAAAGAGTACGGAGTTGCGGTGATAAGAGGCCACGGTAAGCCCTGGTTTTTCCATGGCTATTTCACCTTGTGCAAACCCTTATGGGGTAATGAGGGATTGGTCGTTGCGGCCTATTAGACCCTCATGGATTTTGGTTGTTTATTCGTTGTTTTTCATAGTTTGGTTAAGGCCCTAGCTTCATTGCAAGACTCTCTCCAGCTACGACCGTGAGTGTAATTTTTGTTTTGTAATTATTACTGTATTTAAAGTGGAAGAACAGGCTGTAAGCCTTCATGGGTAATTTTTTTCGTACGGCCATGGATTATTGTTATGGAACTGGGTTTTACAGTCAATATATTTGTGTAAACTGAATGAACACGGTTTTTACCCTAAGTTATTATATAAGTATTAATTACCATTTTCCTTTTCTGCATTTCCTGTTTACTTACACTATTGGAGATTTCGAAATGCTTACTTATATTTAATTTATAATACAATTGTGAATAAAATACTGTTAGATCCACCTTTTGTTAATTTACTAGTATAAATTGGATTTTATAGGGTTAAACCCTATTTGACAGTAAAAGAAATACGTACTGTCATTTCTTCTAAAAAATCTCTTGTTAAATTGTATTGTCCTTTTTGTAAATGTGACTTTATTAATTAAGTGTTACAATAGTTGCTAAGCTCGATAGTCGAGCATTCTACCATTCGGTGATTCATTAAAATCGTTAGGGTTTCTATACTTAGTTTAAAATATTGACTTGCATAATAATGAGAAATCGTAGATGTTGAAATACAGTTTCTATCCTTTATTTGTAATAAGTTTTTATGCTCCCTTTCTTTTTAACAAATGGTTTAAGTATTATCTATCTATCTTATACTGTCAGTTTACTTGGTAGCACTGTAAGTATAATTGGTTCTGGAATATACTTACAGTAATAAGAACACTACTTTAGGTTAATAGTAATAATATTCCTATATTGCATAAATAAAGTACATTATTACTAATATAATAACTATATTATCTCTTTGTGAATACTATAGCCTCTATATTAATATCCTTAGTTTACTTTAAAATCACACATAAGGATAGTATTCTGCTGTTTATTTCCTGTGTTGTTTAAGTAAATATTTACTAATGTTCTGTAAATATTTAGTTTGTCCTAGTAGTTATGATATTTATATATATAAAATAAAACAATTAACACTATTTAAAAACTATCTCGTAAACTTATATGAAGTAGCATTCGATTACACTTTAAGAAAGATAGATTCATACTTCTAGATATTATTCTAGCTTAGTTCAAAATAAGAAGAAAGTAATGTAGAGATTATATTACTACTCGTACATAAAATTTAATTAGTTTGTTTTGACAGTAGAATCTAGTCCATATTATCTAATTCTTATTTCAGTTCTGTTATTAAACTTAAAATAATGCAGTTATTCAAATCTGAAAGAAAGAAACTGTATGGTAAAACAGTAATTGAATCTAGTCTAAAATGTACTCTACTATTTATTCTTTACAATAATAGAGTTACTGAAAGCAAAACACAGTACAAAGAAGTAATTTTTAACTAAGAACTCATACACTCCCAATAAAATATCTTTTTTCTGAAAATAGATAAAGAAACAAACTACTACTCTGCAATCTTATCATGCTATCCTTATTTAAATTTTACCCCTGTGCTGGAGTACGGTCTGGTAAAACCCAGATGTGGAAAAACACAGTGGGTCTTTATTTTTCATCAAAATATTCCATTACTAATAAACTAAAAACATTTACATCACTAAACCAGTTAACTCTTATATCATAAGCTACAAACATAACATTCAACCATTCACGGTATTTAAACAAAGATAGTTAAGTGACAGAACCTACTTGATCTTTGGACAACAACAGCAATGGGAGGCCATTCCTCCCTACCAACTCCTGGAGAGTGCTCAAATAACGACTCCTCAGGACCCCCGAGCTTGCTCTGGTCTCCCTGGATGGAACTAGGTGCAGCAATAGTCAGATACCAGTCTTCAAACTCAGTATTAATCCAGAACTTATCAGTAAGTTCTCCTAGCTAACAAGCTGTAATAAACCAAGTTACTGCAGCAATCCTCTCAAAATAAATTCCTTACTGTTTTTCCCTTTTTCCCCAAATGAATTTCCTGAATAGCATTCCACCTAAATGTTTCTTCTCTGGAAAATATCTGAGCAGCCTCAGCTCTATTCATTGGGTACTTTTAAAAGATTGCCTAGGTCTTTTTGGGTTAGTTGTCATTTAATGAGCCACCTGCTCTGATCCCACTTTCTTGGGGGATCATGACCCCAAATATAGGGGAGTTGCCACCTGCAACTTAGGAAGTGTTTGAGGATGCTGCCACTTGTATTTTTCCCTCCACCTAGTTCCATTCACCAGTTTGACCAGTAACCTCTTTTTAATAGCTCTCCTATGCTGTTGTCTCCACAATTTATTTATTAATAATAAAATATTTTGAATTACATTCCACTTCTGTTGACTCTGCTGAGTCATCAGTTCCTACTTAGCATTAAATTTAACATAATGTCTCAGGAATATAATTAAAACAGTTGACATTATTTTACAAAATTGGGGTATGTGACAATATACACACCCAAAAATTCTGAAATGAGATATGTTGCTACACTTACCACTCCATGCTTGCCAAGGAACATAATGTTTCACACTCTTGGTTGGGATTCTGTTCAGAATGTATACTAAACAAGTAACATGTCTTGTCAATATTCATTTGAAAGATGCTTCTCCTTCATTATACTTTGAGCCATGTTCATAATGGTTCGATTCTTTCTTTCTGCTACTATGTTTTGTTGTGGAGTGTAGTGAGTAGTAAACCGTCTTTTAATTCCATACATAAATTCATTTGACATATACTCACCTCCTCTATTTGATCTCAAGACTTTAATAAATCTGTCAATCTCCTTTTCAATCATAGCTTTAAAACTTTAAAACACATCAAAATCTTGAAATTTCTGTTTCAACAAATACACCCAAGTTTTTCGACTGATATCATCAATGAAAGACATGAAATAAACATTACCAGTCAAAGAAGGTGTTTACATTAGTCCACACAAATCTGTATGTACCAGATCTATGGTGTTTTTGCTCTGTATGAGACTCCAGAAATAAATTTCTCTTTATGATGCTTTCCCAATATACAACTCTCACATGAGTTTGCTGGCTGCTCAATACTAGGCAATCCTTACCATATTTTTCTTCTGTAGCAAATCTAAGCCACCAAAATGTAAATGGACATACCTTAAATTCCATAACCATGATTGATCTAAGCTCTGATTTTTATAAGCATTCAAAGAGTTAGTCAAATCATTTCTCATAATCAGCGAAAACATTCTATTCTTTTTCATCTCTACTCTGGCTATCAACTGCTTACTTGGATATTTATCATAAATAGTGCATACCTTGTTCTTAAAGAACACTCTATAATATTTCTCTAGCAATTGTCCAACACTTAATAAATTACACATTAAAGTAGGAACATAAGAAACATCATGAATTGTTATTCTTTTACCATTCTTCGCATATACCACAATCACACATTTACCATTAACTTTTACCTTACTATCATTACCTAAGTTCACTTCAGACTGAATGCTTGTATCTAGACTTGAAAATAATTCCTTATTTCTAGTCATGTAGTTGCTTAATGCACTATACAAAAACCATATATCTTTTGAGCTTTCCTGGACTACATTGCAATTTAAAAACATAGGCTTCTCTTCATTTTTAGTCTCCTCTGTAGTGTGTGTAGACAACTTACTAGCATCTTCTTGCTTCTTCCAACACTTGTTAGCAAAATGCCAAAATTTCTTACAATAGAAACATTGAACTTTAGATCTGTCATACCTTTGATTTATTAGTTTCCATGTTCTGCTTATACTCCCTCTTACGCTAGGAGTATTCTCCTGTAAATTCTCTTCAGATTCTGAATCATGTCCGCTGTCACTATGATGAGCACTTCGTCCTCCTCTTCCTATGTTACTAGCTCTTCCTCTGCTCGGCCTCTGCCTCTAGTAACATGTAACTGCTCAAGATTTATAAGAATTTTCTAATGGAGTTTTATCATAACTGTTCATTCTTGATTCATAAGCAATCAAAAAACCAGTCAGCTCATCAATGTGCATTTGATTGATATTTTTAAACTCTTCGATTGGAACAACCATTGCTTCAAACTTCTTTAGCAAACATCTCAACAATTTTTCAATCAATCGCTGATTTGGTAGGTCTTCACCATACTGTCGTAGCTGGTTTACAACATTCATGGATTGTGTCATAAAATTATCAACAGTCTCATTTTCCTTCATCTTCATATTCTCAAAGTCCCTTCTCAAGTTCTGCAACTTAACATTCTTCACCTTGATCACACCTTGATAGCAGGTTTCAAGAGTGCCCCAAGATTTTTTCGAAGACTTGGCACTTGAAATATTTGGAAATACAGATTCACTTAGGCCTTGCTGAATAAGGCCAATAGATTTATTATCCTTCTTCCTATTTTCCTTCAACAGAACACGCTCAACATTAGACAGAGGCAATTCAGCAGCTTGATCAGCTGGTTCTGGATACCCAAGCATAACAAAATCCCAGAGATCCTGAGCACGTAGGCCCAGTTCTCATTTTAATAAACCAAGTATCATAACTAATTTCAATCAACACAAGAATTTGTGGCTGCACTACACTGTTGTTAGTAGCCATTACAAATCAAATTACTCTTAGACAAGAAAGAAAACTTAACCATGCTCCGATACAACTGTGAGAAAGGCAGGGGAGTGTCGCTCCATGTTTCAGTAACACTTACAAAATGGGCAAAATATCCAATCAAAACCTATAGGTGTATTGAAATAGGCCTTTTAACTAACCGTTAGGTGTTATAGTCATGTTGTAGTCGATCATTTGACTAACGGAAACCTACAAAACAGTTACGGCATGTTGCAGCTAACTGTTTGGTGTTGTAGCGGTGTTTCAGTTGGCTGTTTGACTCCAATTTGATGACCCCTGCATTCGTAAACTTAATACAAGTATTCTACTACAACAATAAACCACATTAACATATTCAAAACTTCGATTTTTCATCAATATAACTTCAAAAATAAATCTGAGCTTTCAAACTCAAAATAGAGTAAAAGCAGAAAATACACAGTAAAAATTCATTGTTTCAACTCTGTGTATCAAACTCAGTAATTCACACTATCCACGATCTATATATTTATCTGTGTATTTCTCACTGTATAAAATGTGATTACAAGCTAGGTATTTATAGCATTTTTAGATAAGTTGGTCATTAACTACTAATTGACCCTTCGCTATACAAAAATAGTGGAATTCACTATTATGATTAATTTACAGTCTGGCATAAATGAACAACCGCGTTGCCTCCTCAGAAAATTAGATGCGCTTATTGACAGAATTGAAACGGACTTTCATGATTCAATAATTTTATGTCTATTAGGAAGTGTGACAGTGAGGTGGTGTGGCAAAACTTCACAATTCCAGCGACCACAAATCCGGTTGATGTCCCCTCTTCAAAAATCCAGCGGTTAGGGATCTGTCTCTTTATTGTTTCAATGGGATGGGCGGTGGAGTAATTAATTGATTCCAACAATTATCAAAACTTGATCTTTTTCGATGGTATTGTGGCTTCATTTGACAAAAAAACAATTTTAATTTGAGTTTCAAAGTAGAGTTCAATACTTGATCTGTTTTGATGATATTGTGGCTTGACTTGACAAACAATTATGTTTTGAGTTTCAAAGTAGAATTCAATATAAACACATGGTCATAGTTAGTCTCAAAATATCTGAATGAGATTTCATAGATCATCAAATCGACTCATAATACATCTGAAACTGGAATTTTTGGATCGCAGAACTGATGCTTATGGGATTCATCTCGTTTCTAAGATTTGTATACTAAAAAGAATAGATAATAGTATACTTCCATGTCAGACGGAAAAATCAGTCTCTATAGGTAGCGATCATTGTTTTGAATAGATAGACATCAAACTATATCATATTCATTGCATTAACAATGTATTCGAATTTCTCGATGCAATTAGGGCTTGCTTAAATAGTGTTAGTCCAATTGATATATATATATATATATATATATATATATATATGGTGGTTGGAATTATTTGATAATTTTTCTTTCCCTCTTGATTCAAGGGTAAGATTCCTCTTGTCTCCCTAACTGGCATGAATGAGCTCCACTACTTCATCTTTACCATTGGAAACTCTCCATGTGTTATATAGTGTCCTAACAATTGCCTTAGAAAGAGAAAAAGTAAGTGCAACCGGAGATAATTAATGATCTTCTCTAGTGCCATTCACTTTAATTTTTTTCTTAGCTTGAGTTTGTTTTGATATCTTGATGCATTCGTATCATCTTTAACTGACTTTACAAGTAATTTTGGTGTCTATATGAGGCGTTGGAAAGCATGGGAAAAAGAGATAGTAACATTGGATTATCAGTTTTCACATGGTGAGTTCTTTTCATTTTTCTTCCCTAAATTGCTTCATTGTGCAATCTATTAGGATGAAAAGTGAGGACTTATACCAGGGTTATATATCTAGAAATTTCAATGCAGACATCCTGGGTAATGGTTTTGAGTTCAAACATTAAGGGTACATGAAGAATGTTTGGGATTGGGTGATGTTTTGAAGAGTGTTAGGATATTGTTTCTAAGTCCAAGAAACTACCTGTTTGAGTTTCAGATCAACCCAACAAACTTCTTTTGTAAGGCGTCATATGAGTTTATGGAGTAGAACACCCATTTTTAAATGGGTGGTAATTGTTGGAAAAATTAATTACTTGCAGAAGCCATTCCAGACCTCAGCCGACTCTATGAGAGTCTGTATTAGTTCTTTCTCCGTTAGTCAGCCTGACAAGAGTGAAGTGTTCATGATTCTGCAATGCAATCTAGTCGAATTGATTTTTTGAACTTAAGTTTTAGGTATATAGTTATTACAACCATTAATGGAAAGTCTGTAGATTCACTATGAAGCAATTTCAGGTTTCCTATAAATAGAAGAAGAATTTTGTAAATCAATTTGAACTCTAGGTGAGAAAAAGAGAGAAAGAGAGAACTCTGAGCAGAGAGTGAAGTTGAAGCTCAAGATTCTGTTGGAGAGCCGACAAGTAGAGCCAACAAGTTTGTATTACCTTTTGATATTTCTTGACAATTTATATATATCAAATAGTTTATGGTTCAAATTCATGTTTACTTAGCCAACATTTTCTCTAGAATATTTGTGTAAATGTTGTTTACATATACCAGTTGAGTGAAAGATCAAAGAATCCATAAATTTATCACCGAGTGAAGGTTCCAGGTTTTACAGTAGAGTGGTCGACACAAATCTCCTTAATGTTTGGGTATATGATTTTGTAATTCAGTTGAATTGTTATTGTGTCATTTTTTACTTCATATTACTCATGGGTGAAAAACATTTGTAATTTATTAAGTCTTTTAGACTAAGAAATATCATTTGTAAATTTCGACTAAAACCAAACTAGAGCAAGGGATTCCATGTAAAACAGTCGAGTAAAACCGACAGGTTTTCGAAGTGGTCAAACCGACAAGTTGTTGGGTAAGTTTTGTCTAATTTGTAAAACCGACAAGTGGTTGAAGTAAAATATGTGGGTAGAACCGACAAGTAAGAATCTTGTAGAGGTAAAAGAGTCGGGTCCATAAGTCTGACCATATTGATAAAGTTGTCTAGTCGGAGTTAGACAAGTTTCACCCAACAAGTAAAAAGAAAAATAGGTTGGCCTGGAGTTTTTTAATAACTAAGCAGTAACTCAAGTTTGCTAGCTTGGTTTTTGCTAAATGGTATCAAAGCAAGGTTTAGGAAAGAAATATTATCTTAAAAGTGGAAAAGTAATTTTCTAAGGAAAGTTAAAAATTAAAAATGGCTTCCATTTACGGTTCATTGCAAACTCTAGTTTTTACATGAAAGAAATATGAATATTGGTCTCTAACAATGAAGGCTTTGTTTAGAGGTCAAGATGTTTGGGAGATTGTCCAGCAAGGTTATGCAAAACCAGCAGATTAGACAACATATAACAATATCACACAAGATGAGAAATATTTCTGGAGGGGATAGAGGAACAAAGATGGAAAAGTTCTGTTCTACATACATCAAGCCATGCATGAAAGCATACTCCCAAGAGCTGCAGAAACAATTAACGCTAAGCAAGCATGGGACACAATGGAGACCGCCTATCAAGGTTAGGATAAGGTAAGGAAATCCAAGCTGCAAATTGAGAGAAGATATTTTGAATCTTTGTCGATGAAATATTCAGAGACTGTAGACACATTCTACACCATATTTGTTGGTTTGATAAATCAACTTAAATCTCATGGAGAAACCATCACAGAACTAAGGGTGGTTGAAAATTTTCTTACAAGTCTTCCCCCAAGTTTGAATCCTTGGTTGTGACCTTGGTGTTAGATTTTTAACATTAATCTAGCATATCATTAAGATCTTTAGTGGAGAGAACAGCAAGCACAACAATCAAACACAAGAGACAATGAACACATTGTTTTTACTCAGGGAAACCATAAATGGAGAAAACCCCGCAACTTCCTCTGAGATAGAATCAACACCAAAAGTGAAACCCAAAATAGTAAGATGATCTCCCAACAGCAGTAACCTCTTTCTTCCTTGCCCCGGTGTCTTTCTCTTCTTCAGCTGTACACTAGAACTGAGTGTGAGTGAGTGTGATAAATAGAGAGGATAGCTCTCTATTTATAATAATTCCTGACTTGACTAAACCCAAATAGGGCCGACTTCACTAGGTGACTCTAATAACCCTAGTGCCCCCGAACTGCGGGGACTTTAACCCTTAGACAATAGGAGGGTTACCCGTATTGACTTGACATGACTTGATTACATTATAGAAACTCCCAATAGGACCCTCGGGGCATGACATGACTCAAGTACATCCCAAAATAAACATCGGGTTACAATACATAAGAAATACAAGTGAATACATTCCAAAGTTACAATTACATCAACACTCCCTCTTAACTAGGAAGGTATTCTCTCGACACAATTTATCAACACAAGTCTTCTTCTCTGTATCATATGGATCATCATCGAGTCTTCATCGTCTTCACCTTCAAGTCATATCTATCTTCAAGTCACCTTCATCTTCACCTGGATCTGGATCATCACTCGATCTGGATCATCATCACTAGATTTGGATCATCCCTCGATCTGGATCATCTCTGCTGGATCATAACCATTGGATCATCATGGGTGCTATCTCATGATTCTTCTCGTCATAGGAAGTTCTACAGAGCCAGCCCTTTTTCATGCTGGTTATAGGCCTAGCCTCCATGTAGGTCTTCTTTAGCACTTATATTTGACCCTAAGTCAGAATGGCCTACCCAAAACTTATATCTAATCATGTAGGAACCAATCCTATAATCATATTAGAAAGGCACGCCCAACACTCACATCTGACCATGTGAGAACCAATCCCACAACCCTGTTAGAAAGTCCCAACACTCACATTTGACACATGTGAGGAGCCAATCCAACATACATGTTCAAAAAGGCTTAGCACTTATATTTGACACATGTGAGGAACCAATCCAACATACATGTTCAAAAAGGATCTGAACTTACATTCGACACCTGCAAGGAACCAATCCAACATGCATGTTCGAAAAGGCTTTGCACTTACATTCGACACATGCGAGGAACCAATCCAACATGCATGTTTGAAAGGGCTTTGCACTTAGATCTGACAGATGCAAGGAACCAATCCAACATGCATGTTCGAAAGGGCTCTACACTTACATCTGACACATGGGCGAAACCAATCCAACATACATGTTCGAAAGGGCATGCACTCACATCTGATCAAGAAGAAACCAATCCTACAGTCATAGCAGAATGGCCCCCAGTCCCAAACTGAGCTACTTGGTAACTGACTAGGTGCCCCCATTCCAATAATGGCATTCAACACTTACTTTTGATCATGTAGGAACCAATCCTACAGTCACATCAGAAAGGCTCAGCATTCATATCTGACATGGAAGGAACCAATCCTCACCATGACAGAATGGCTCAGCCCTTACATCTGACCATGGAAGGAACCAATCCTCTCACCATGTCAAAATGGCTCTGGGTCTCATCATTTGCCCTCAGAGGAAACCTCGATCTAGAGAACATCAAGCTTCTCCCTGAAGTACTCAAACTTCACCTTAGCCAATGGCTTTGTCAACACATCAGCTATATTTTCCTCCATCGCAACATACTAGAGCTTCACTACTCCCCTCTACACCATAGCCCTGATATAGTGATACTTGATCTTGATATGCTTTGACTTGTCATGGAACACTGGATTCTCTAATAACTTCACAAAAATATGGTTGTCACAATGTATACAAGTAGCATCCATCTGGAGATAAAATAAATCAGACAGTAGCTTCCTCAACCATACTGCCTCACAACTAGCTGAACAAGCTGCAACATACGCTGCTTCAACTGTACTCAGTGCCACACAAGATTGCTTCCTGCTAAACCAAGAGATCACACCTAATCCCATACTGAAGCAACACCCTGAAGTGCTCTTCCTATCGATGGCACTATCTACCCAATCTGAATCAACATAATCCTCCAGGTTAATCTTTTGATTTGCCTCGTACTTGAGCCCATAATCAATTGTAGCCTTCAGGTACCTCAAAATATGCTTTGCAGCAATCAAGTGAACATGTCTCGGATCTGTCAAGAACTGGTTTAAGGTGTTCAAAGCAAAGCAAATATCTGGTCTTGTGTTCGTCAGGTACATCAATGGCCCAATCATCTAACGATACATAGTAGCATCAACTGCTTCTAATGAAGAATCACTCAACAGCTTTAGGTTCGATGCCATAGGTGTGGTCATGGCCTTGCAGTCCATCATCCCGAACCTGTTCAGGATATATACTGCATACTTCCCTTGTCTAAGGGAGATTCCATCCGCATTCTACCACACCTCCATGTTATAGCGGATTTCACCACACTAGGTGAATCACACATTGTATGGCCTTCCCTTGTCCCGCTGCAGACTCATTATCCCCTTTGGACCACTTTATATC
>LPNX011080585.1:0-27289 GCA_001517045.1 Pseudotsuga menziesii
CCCATTATGAAGCTGCGACCAGATCCTAAGCCTACAACTTGGATCTTCGACTATATTAATTTTATTATTTTTCTTCTGGCGGGGCCTTGGCCTTGAGCTCCTCACTAGAAGAATGAGTACATCATATATTCAGAAACCCGAATTTCTTGGGGTGTATAAGAGGGACATTACAGATAAATCAATATGGAAATAGACTGGTTTTGTATCATACCTTGCACTTCCACAATAGAAGTATGATGCTTCACCTATCGGTTCTCCAAGGATGTATTTATTCTAGGCATTTCATTTTTCACCTCTCCAACTGTTTCCTCTTCGTGGATGGTATGCACATTGGTGAAGCTCCCTTTTATGTTTGGGAAGTACTTGGAATAATGCAATCCTTGACATTCCCAACACTTTAAATGTTCCTTATGTTCATTATTTTTAACAAAGTTGTTAGGAATATCCCTGCCTTTTGGTGTTGTAGTATTCTGTGGTAAGTTATTTTTCAAATATGCTCTTTGATGGTTATTATTGGAGAGATTATGAGAATTATTCCCAAAAATATTATTTGACTTAAAATTATTTTTTTTCTAGTCAAAGTGACTTGTCTTCTTATTCTTCCATTTAGGTAAACTTTCTCTTTTCTTACTCTGTTTGTAAAATACCCTGATACCTTAAAGCTATAAAGCACTCAAGAAGTCTGCAAAATATAATTTTTTGTAATCTTTTCACCAATTAACACATTTGTACTGCATTCATACCCATCAGGTAAACAAAGAAATAATCCAGCAAATAAACCAATACAACAATAACACAAATGAGACAACCATCTTCACGTGGTTCACCTCGTCCACGAGGCTACATCCATCAACTTATTTGTTTTTTTTATTTCTTGGTCAAAATAGAGAGATTACAACAATCACGGCTCATTCATGGCCGGTTTTATCTTTCCTCAAGGTTCTACGCCGAGAGACACTTGTAACTTAACAGCCCGATTTAGGACCCTTATAATCAATTCATAGGAGAAATTATTAACAGCCCCTTTGGGCACAAGGTGAACCTTGAATTTACTACAATATCTAAGTACCCTAAAAGGTGGGCGTCTTGAAATCTTTACCTTATACTAGGTCAAGTAAAAATTTTAGGTTTATTATTCTCTTAACCTATTAAAGATACCTTTACTCCTGCTGTACTCATTATGTACTTTCTATATTATTCTTAAGATAATCTTATATACTGCAATTAATGTCCCATTTTCCATGATTCATATTAAACAAATTGTTCTCCATATCTAAGTATCTCCTGGAGTTTTCATTTATAATTCCTATGTACTGTATTATCTTTTAAACACTCAATGTGCTCCAAAGTAGTCCTATACATCATTTCTTCTTCGGATCTATTCACCAACCAGCATAGACCTTGGGTCTATGAATACTCGGACTCTATAAAATTCAAACAAAAGTTACACCTATCACAGCCAATCAACCAGGGATTATCTCTCACACAACTAACCAGGTATCATCTTTTTGGCCGAGTGATTGTTCTCTCTCATAGTACGGCCACTTGACCTTCTTAAGATGTCAATATCATTAAGAAAATGTAATAGATTAAGAGAATTTAAGAGTTTGAACACGCTAATAAGGAGTAGAATACTCGAACCCCCTTTTCAAGAGGAAAAGCATAACAAAACAAACAGCCAAAGCTACCTACCTTCAAATGTAATATCTTCCTCCACTCAAAAGGTTCTCTGGCATAAGAACATAAGAGATGTGAAGTATAGGCATGAAGCAGCGGCCATACTATAGATGATCATAACCGGACTAAATGCCAGAACTCTTAAACACAATAGAGCCAGAATACGAGTGCCCTAATTTTTAAATACAAGATTCCTTAAAACCAATATACACCTTCGCAAAATTTATAATAATTCCACTCAAAAGAAATTAACGAACTCTTGGGTGATAGGCACCAAAATACAAACACATAGATCATGTCACTACCCGCAAGGGAAAAGCGTTCCAGATGCACAAGTGCCAAGATGGTAAAGCGAGACCAGTAGAGAGTGCACCAACGCAAGGCAAGTTATAAACAGTTGGTCTGCATACTCCATACTAGCTAATATGGACTGCATTTCAGAAATTAAAGGCAATGGAACGTCCAGTGCCAACCCTGTAAATATCAATTGAAGGGCACCCGACCAATTAATCAATAAAGAAGGAAATAAACACAAAGGATCCGGTCCACTCAAAGAGGGTCACACAATCGGGTCTGGTGGATATCAAAATGTGTAATGCCAACGAAACAAAACAAAACAACCACAACAGAATCAAGTCAATAAACAATTTGGCTACCGATATTCAGTTCTACGAGCGTTTTCCCAAAGGAGTAATACCTTGCAACAAGAAGAATATTCAACTAAGCCATAGCGTAGATGTTAACAGGAACACATGCCGAATCAGGAAAACGCAAAGACCAAAAGTCGAGGACAGTGCTCCTCAACGTGCAGAGTCCCCTCCTCAAAATGTAGGAAGTTCTCTCCCTTCCAAAAAGGATTTTGAAAACTGTAAGCCCCCCCTCTTAGTTTTCCACAGCCATTTAAAATAATCAGGTAACTCTCAACGCATCCGGAATCAAAGTCATGAAATCCGGGAACGTCCCCACATTTGATGGCTTGAGTGGGGTGAATTAATCCCTCCACTGCCGTTGGCTGTGCGTGAGGCAAATCAAGCCCTCCACAATCCATGCTTGGTAACACCTCCTTAATTTATCACTGCAAGTAGGTAATGGGTCCTTGATCATGAATTTTTCTGATAGCGCCTCCACAATTAGAGGAAATTTGATAAATGATATATTAAATAGGGAATATATATATACACCCATAATGCATATGCAATACTCCTCTCGTGTATGAAGGGTTCCTTATATGTATCATTCAAGAGATTCCTTATTTAATATAATACTCTTATATATACATAACGCCCCATCGTTATGTGCATGTCCCTTTTTAATATAAGAAGTTCCAATTATATGCTTTGTTATTATATATATATATATATATATATATATATAGTACTCATATATATATATATATATAATGTACTTATGCATAATGCTTCCCTATATATGTTCTTTACATATATATCTACATAGTTCAAGAAATTCCGTTCACTATGAATGCTTCACTAACCATATATATGTCTCTAATTCTTTGGATTGTTTTTCTCCTATCAGAGCCTCGAGCTGGAAGAACCTTATAGGGCGAGCGTTTCTAATACTTTTGTCCCTTCTTATTAAATACTTCCCCTTTAGTTTCAAGCCGTTCACCCTACATTAATAAGGGTAACACAATAGATTTAAATTAAGTATCTTATCTTTTATGAAGGTGTAGTTTGTCATTTTTTTTCTTTCTCCGTATGATATACTTTTTATCACACGATTTATATCTATCATTGATAGATCTCCACCTTTAACAGTACTTCCCTTTTAATTTTTTCTTTGTGCTTAAGGTATGATTTGTATCATAATGTCTTTTTTGTCAAACCCTTGTTTTCCGATCCCTTAGCCCTAGTTCTTTTTACACCTGTGTTTGTCGTCTTTTGTGTTAATAAACTTTCATGTTTTCTTCGGGTGGGGCCTTGGCACTTGAGCTCCTCACCCAGAAACCCTCATACAATAAATTACAAATATTCCAAGGCATAGGGGAGGGATATTACATCCTTCCCCCCTAAAAGAAAGAACACCATCCTCGGTGTTTTCTTGTTTCAAAAACTTTTATTCTTCTCTGGATTCATCTCTTCTTGCCTTGCTCGGATCTCTCTTTCGTTTTTTTTTTCCTTTCTAATCGTTGTGGGTTCGTAGGACCTGTAAAAATCGGGTCTATCCGAATTTCATCAATAAGAGTCAATTCATTATACAACATACTTAGCAAGTCTTTTGCAGTATCATAACTATACTTTCAGTAATTCATGTCCAAATCACAATTCAACTTAAACAAAAGTCATAGATTCTTTTGCAATTTGCAATTTTTCTAGGGTTCATTGGTGCCATATTACCTAATTATTTTCCATAATGCAATTGATACATCAATAAAAACATGACTACAAGCATTGAAATCCCATTATATCAATAATGTCAATGCTAGAAATCCACATAATCAACAGATTACCTGTCAGTTCTATCTGTCAATTAATCAACATATTACCTCATCGGTACCAGTCTACCTGCAATGCACATACTTTTTTCTGCATTGTTCCTTTCTTTGGATGTCCTCCATCCCAACACGTCAAGTGCCAACAGTATTCCAAGTACCAATTCAAGCCACCCAACACAAGGACGATACCAACCCTTCGTGTATCTCCTCTGTGCTATTCAGGGTGCTTGTCATTATTCTTTCTCTGGATATTCCTTCATCCCAGCACACCAAGTGCCAATTCAATCCACCCAACACAAGGACGATACCATGTACCCCTCTTAGCGGTATCTCCTTTTTGTGCTCTTCAGGGTGCTTCACCAAGCTGAGGCACTCCATTCTCGCACACCTCCACAGCGCCTAGAGGTTATTCTCTTCACAGAGTCCCCCAACTCATGTGACAGTCCTCTAATGTGTGCGGAACGAGTCTTAACAACATGTCTTACATCTAGGCGTCCCCAGAATGCATAGTGGTCCCTCGCTAGCCCGGGGGAAAACAAGGTAGATTTTAACCACTACCTCCATCACTACTCCCTCGTGATGACAACTTTATACACATGAGATTTAACTCATCATAGTCCTGGAGCTTTAGCCTTTCTCATGGCCATAATCTTCCATGCCTGCAAGCACTCTATGGGTGTCAGTTTTATTATATTGCAGATAACCCAAAAATAAATAAACTATCATAGTTTCCTAGTTTACATTCATTCATGAATCATGTAACCTTGTAAACCATATATAAAGTTATTCCTTACTCTTTTGAGCACAACTTACATACTAAGGTAGATTTCTATTCGATAATACATGTCATTTGTATCAATTGACATAATATTGGTGAAGCTTGCAAGGTTGGCATGTAGACATCACAACCAAATTATACCCATTTATTACTCCTAACCACCTGGTCGGGCCGATAAAATATAGGTGCATGTGAAAAGATATCTTAGAAACATAACAATTCATTATAATATCATCAGCTTGTTTAATGCATAACCTAAATAAGCTGATCATTAAACTTACATGCTATGCCAAGTCAAAGTAGACATATTTGGTTTGTTAATGCATACAATATTAAAATGTGGAAACCCCATCTTATAGAGCTACTGTGATTTCATGATGCCTGAAACATCAAAGCTGGTGCTTTTGAGACAAGAAATATAAGACTTCCAGTAAACTCCCAAATAATATTCCATTTGAGCTTTCTATAGTTGCAATTCCAATGAAATCCAAGGTACAGTCCATATGCCTTAAAATGCATTACTTGAACTTCTATATTGCTAGTATAACAATTAAGGTCAACAATTCCATCAAACACTTGAAATGAGCAAAACAATCTCGATAATTTTCTTTTGCTGTGGCACATCTAGTATTTCAACATATTTGTACCTTTTGAGAATGTTAAAATGGATCATCTTTCGCAAGCCGTTTTGTTTCTACAGCAACAGAAAAATAACATTCCAAATAAAGATGTATCCTAGATATTTTATTCTATATCGACTAAAAGAACTTAAACTGCGGAAACCAATAATGTTTGAATCCAGAATTCATGTTTTTTTCTTTTTTCTTTTTTATTTTTTTTCACAAGTTCAAACTCAAAAACAAAATAGCAAACAGGTCCCTTAGAAGGAAGGTTTGCTGATAAATAATGATGCATCTTGTTGCAAACATTCCTATGCCCTTGGCAACAAAGGCCCAAGTGTCATCCATAGTATATGAAGCAACCACAATAAAAAAACAAAAGGTGAGGGGGCAGCACTAATTCGTATCGAAATAAGGCCTAGAACTGCTTGCATAATTTAGATTTGAAATTGAAAAGAAAGGCAACAACAAAATACAATAAAGAGAAATCTAAGAGGAAAAACCAGCCATACTGATCTAGCAAGGTCAACCTCTCATTGACAACGAACATGCCATGACTGCCAGACAAACTAGCATGTGCTCACCCCACATTCATATGGCCACCAATGTCCTTGCCTGTTAGCAGGTGCTGCAGGCTTGTTACTTTTGAGGCTAGTTGGCAGCCCCAACAAGACATATCACCCTTGATAAACCGATAAAATTTTAAACATGACAGACCATAGAGGAGAACATTGTTGGGCTTTTAAGGGGGCTACAATTGGGATTATTTTGTGACCTTTAATGACATGGATGTTCAGCAGGTACTTATGCTTCTAGAATCATTACAAAGCCCCCAAGGAAGCTAGCATGGAACTCATTCAATATACACGGAGAGCTGTGAAGTAAGAAAGATTACAAAGCACTTTTGTATTTCCATGGTTATATTTACGTATATCACTATCTCTTGCAATTAGTCTATGAGTATGGATAGCAAACAGCATGACGATCAATGGATTTTCCTGTTTGCATAAGATCAACATAAAGATAAACTATGACATTAAGAGTCCCTCAACCACTAACATGAAGACATCTATTTGCAACTAGTTATGATTCAACTTCCAAGTCTAGATGCCACTAGATATTCAGATGAGTTCCTGTCAGAATAATGTGCCAGAAAAGGATAGCCAACAGAACTCTTGCAATTAATCCATGGATAGTACACAGCATGTTGATCATTAGATTTTCCTACACTGTCGACACGTCCATGCACACCTGAGCAAGATTTATAACGCATGATTGCCTAACACTTGAATGGTGCACCTATTCCAATTCAAGTAATCAATGTAGAAATGATGGATGATGAGAGTCTGAGACAAGTTGTAGGGCGACTGCCATATACAGAGGAAATTAGCAGCGGAGAGACCAAGGGCAAGTAATAAGCAAATTAATTGTTACAGTTTGGAGTGACAGACTTCGGGGAACCACGACTGAACTCACCATCCAATATTGTATCCCCTTCCATTCCCACTTTAAGAAAAGCCTTTGGCGTTAACAAGCAGAATTTACCCAAAAGTACATGCACTATACAATTATGCATGTCCATGTCAATGGTCAACATCCCAACACAAATTAATCAAGAAACACCTGCAATATATAATTATACATCCCATGTTCATGGCAACAACCTAACACCAAGCATATATCAGAATCAAAAACCCAGTGAAAAGGTTTGCATACCACAACAGTAGCATAGAAAAGTTCAATATAGAAAAAATTCCCTAAAGGCTCTATTACAAACTGTTCCTCGTATATCGTCATTACACACCTAACTCCCATCTGAATATGTAAGAGATTTGACATCAGTCATTCGAAAAGTGAAATTACTAAAATACTTCATAGCCAGCATAGTACATCACAGACTTTACATTAGTCGTCCACAATAAAAACCTTTTATTGACAATATACAAGACATAGTACAACACTTGGAATATATATTATAACGTGTTCCTCGTATACTTACCATAAAACACCTAGATCCCTACTGCAAATCCTTTCTCATCTTCTTGCGCTTCTTCTTCAGACGCCTCATACGCTTCTTCTTCCACTTGGCCCTCATCTTTGAACAGTAAAGAGTTTCTTCTCGACGCACACAGCTCCTCCCTTCCGCGGACTTCCCCTGCACAACTCAATAAACATGTGTATTGGGTACACTTAAGGTACCTGGATTAGACGATTAGTGAGAACTTGTTGGTTTTCTAGGTCTTAGAGAAAAATTCAATCGTTAGTTAAAACAAAACATGGTGTTGTGCTTTGATCCCAATAGGCCCGAGCGTTTCAACCTCGCTCTGATACCATATGTAAAATACCCTGATACCTTAAAGCTATAAAGCACTCAAGAAGTCTGCAAAATATAATTTTTTGTAATCTTTTCACCAATTAACACATTTGTACTGCATTCATAACCATCAGGTAAACAAAGAAATAATCCAGCAAATAAACCAGTACAACAATAACACAAATGAGACAACCATCTTCACGTGGTTCACCTCGCCCATGAGGCTACATCCACCAACTTATTTGTTTTTTTTATTTCTTGGTCAAAATAGAGAGATTACAACAATCACGGCTCATTCATGGCCGGTTTTATCTTTCCTCAAGGTTCTACGCCGAGAGACACTTGTAACTTAATAGCCCGATTTAGGACCCTTATAATAAATTCATAGGAGAAATTATTAACAGCCCCTTTGGGCACAAGGTGAACCTTGAATTTACTACAATATCTAAGTACCCTAAAAGGTGGGCGTCTTGAAATCTTTACCTTATACTAGGTCAAGTAAAAATTTTAGGTTTATTATTCTCTTAACCTATTAAAGATACCTTTACTCCCGCTGTACTCATTATGTACTTTCTATATTATTCTTAAGATAAGATTATATACTGCAATTAATGTCCCATTTTCCATGATTTGTATTAAACAAATTGTTCTCCATATCTAAGTATCTCTTGGAGTTTTCATTTATAATTCCTATGTACTGTATCATCTTTTAAACACTCAATGTGCTCCAAAGTAGTCCTATACATCATTTCTTCTTCGGATCTATTCACCAACCAGCATAGACCTTGGGTCTACGAATACTCGGACTCTATAAAATTCAAACAAAAGTTACACCTATCACAGCCAACCAACCAGGGATTATCTCTCTCACAACTAACCAGGTATCATCTTTTTGGCTGAGTGATTGTTCTCTCTCATAGTACGGCCACTTGACCTTCTTAAGATGTCAATATCATTAAGAAAATGTAACAGATTAAGAGAATTTAAGAGGTTGAACAGGATAATAAGGAGAGAAATACTCGAACCTCCTTTTCAAGAGGAAAAGCATAACAAAACAAACAGCCAAAGCTACCTACCTTCAAATGTAATATCTTCCTCCACTCAGAAGGTTCTCTGGCATAAGAACATAAGAGACGTGAAGTATAGGCATGAAGCAGCGGCCATACTATAGATTATCATAACCGGACTAAATGCCAGAACTCTTAAACACGATAGAGCCAGAATACGAGTGCCCTAATTTTTAAATACAAGATTCCTTAAAATCAATATACACCATCGCAGAATTTATAATAATTCCACTCAAAAGAAATTAACGAACTCTTGGGTGATAGGAAGCAAAATACAAACACATAGATCACGTCACTACCCGCAAGGGAAAAGCCTTCCAGATGCACAAGTGCCAAGATGGTAAAGCGAGACCAGTAGAGAGTGCACCAAGGCAAGGCAAGTTATAAACAGTTGGTCTGCATACTCCATACTAGCTAATATGGACTGCATTTCAGAAATTACAGGAAATAGAACATCCAATGCCAACCCTGTAAATATCAATTGAAGGGCACCCGACCAATTAATCAATAAAGAAGGAAATAAACACAAAGGATCCGGTCCACTCGAAGAGGGTCACACAATCGTGTCTGGTGGATATCAAAATGTGTAATGCCAACGAAACAAAACAAAACAACCACAACAGAATCAAGTCGATAAACAATTTGGCTACCGATATTCAGTTCTACCAGCGTTTTCCCAAAGGAGTAATACCTTGCAACAAGAAGAATAATCAACTAAGCCATAGTATAGATGCTAACAGGAACACATACCCGATCAGGAAAACGCAAAGACCAAAAGTCGAGGACAGTGCTCCTCAACGCGTAGAGCCCCCTCCTCAAAACCCAAGAAGTTCTCTCCCTTCCAAAAGGGATTTTGAAAACTGTAACCCCCCCCTCTTAGTTTTCCACAGCCATTTAAAATAATCAGGTAACTCTCAACGCATCTGGAATCAAAGTCATGAAATCCGGCAACGTCCCCACATTTGATGGCTTGAGTGGGGTGAATTAATCCCTCCACTACCGATGGCTATGCGTGAGGCAAATCAATCCCTCCACAATCCATGCTTGGTAACGCCTCCTTAATTTATCACTGCAATTAGGTAACGGGTCCTTGATCATGAATTTTTCTGATAGTGCCTCCACAATTAGAGGAAATTTGATAAATGATATATTAAATAGGGAATATATATATACACCCATAATGCATACGCAATACTCCTCTCGTGTATGAAGGGTTCCTTANTCACTATGAATGCTTCGCTAACCATATATATGTCTCTAATTCTTTGGATTGTTTTTCTCCGATCAGAGGCGAGCTGGAAGAACCTTATAGGGCAAGCGTTTTTAATACTTTTGTCCCTTCTTATTAAATACTTCCCCTTTAGTTTCAAGTCGTTCACCCTACATTAATAAGGGTAACACAATAGATTTAAATTAAGTATCTTATCTTTTATGAAGGTGTAGTTTGTCATTTTTTTTCTTTCTCCGTATGATATACTTTTTATCACACGATTTATATCTATCATTGATAGATATCCACCTTTAACGGTACTTCCCTTTTAATTTTTTCTTTGTGCTTAAGGTATGATTTGTATCATAATGTCTTTTTTGTCAAACCCTTGTTTTTCGATCCCTTATCCCTAGTTCTTTTTACACCTGTGTTTGTCGTCTTTTGTGTTAATAAACTTTCAGGTTTTCTTCGGGTGGGGCCTTGGCACTTGAGCTCCTCACCGAGAAACCCTCATACAATAAATTACAAATATTCTAGGGCATAGGGGAGGGATATTACACTGTTCATAATAGAAATCATCATTTCTCATATCTTTCTCAAGAGTCTTTGGGTTATCAAACTCAATCCTATCCTTGAAGCTAGTGGACAAACAGCTTAAAAATCTTTGTATTTTAGGATTTTCATCAATTATGTAAGGTACATATCTTAACAGACTTAGAAATTTGCTAATTAACTCTTTCATTGACATTGAACCCAATTTTAGTTTATAGCATTCTTTGGTTATTTCTTCGTAGTACTGTTCGGATAAAAACTTTCTTCTAAAATACTTTTTAAAAAATCTCCAGGTTAAGTACTTCTCCTTAATATTTTTGAGTCTCTTTATGTCTTTCCACTAGATGTCAACTTTTTCAGTTAAATTGTAAATATCCATCTGTTCTTTTAATCTGTTAGAATAGTTATAGATATGGAAATATTTCTTCATTTGTGATAGCCAAGCCTCGGCTTGTTCACCTTTTTCTACTTCTCTATTAAACATGGGAGGCGTCCTTTTCTTAAATTCCCCAGAAATTCTGGTTTATACTTCTCCTAGGTTTATAGTACCTTTCACTGTTTTCACTTGTGCATTTATAACTTACCCTATGTGACCTTGCATTAACCTCCTAATAAAATTCACTATCAAAATATTTTTCTTTATTTCCCTTATGTTTGTAGGACATTGTTTTAGAATCACTTTCATAAACATTTCGTTTATCTTTTCCTCTGTTATGCATTTTGTCTAATAACATTTGATTCAGTCCCATAATTAGTTCATTATCCATTTTTACAATTTGCAGTTCATCTTTTAACTCCTTAACGTTTTGTAGTAACTCTGAAGGTGGATTAATCAGTTCTATATAAATGTTGTCTGGATTGTTGTGTTGAGACCCATTTTCAACAGATGCTTCAAGACCTTCCGTTTTTCTTCAAAACAAATTTAATATTTCTGTACAAAAATAAATGTAAAATACGATCAATATATTTGTTTCTTGTTTGCATGCAAGTGATCCAATTAGGCCTAGTCTTTGGAAACTCACTCTGATACAACATGTAACATCTCGAAATTTTTGAAAAAAAAATTTATTCCACACAAAACTATACTTTCCCTAGAAAGGTAAATACAAAATATTTTCTATTTACTCTAAACTAGTTGTGACACTAACTTGCAATGACTTTAATATGAGTGCAAAATTATCATATTTGATTCCTTCCATGACACATCCATTTTATGACATAAATTAACAAAATTAGTCATTACTTAATTATTGTAATATTTCTTATACTTTGTCACATCACCATATGTTGTAATGTTTCTATTTGTCTTTCGTCCTTGATCGTTCCTATTTGCTAGAAGAAGAAGGTTTTCAGGTCTTACTTAGCCTTCATGGATAATGTAGAAATCCTATTTTTCTTGTGCAAGTGAAATAAACTGAGCCTAAGCTACCTAGATATGGGGACAAGGTATTAAAACCAAGTACACCATGTAATGTACCCCAATGCCCTTATGTGTGAAAAAGGGGGTAAAAGTTTTGTTTCACTACTACTACTACTAATGACTCAATCATATTAGTGTCAGACTGAAAAACCCCAACTACCATTCAATACAAAAGTATGCACTGTCATAACAACTTATAAACCTTTATACAACTACACAAACTGCTGTGAGTTCATATTTGCTAGGGAGATGTACCTGCACATAATTAATTACTTATGGAACAGACACATATGTAAATCATAATCTATGGTCAGATCTTCTACATATTTTACTTTTGTATCGATTCTTTAGGGTTTAGCCTTTATTGGTAAACACGACCTCCTACCTATGCTGGTCATACTAATAATCATGAACTTCATAGGGGAACACCCTACATGAAACAACCCCATGCAAACTATACGCTTCTGAGAAAGTAAATCACATCAAAACCTTAAATCTTAGACACAACCACAAGACAATATTTGATTTTTGCTTCAAATTTCAATTTTGCTATCCAGATATTTATATATATCTGCAGTATTGTTAGTTCATTCAAGAAAACATACACTGTAAAAATCCATAATTATGTAGACAAATATTTTTATTTTTTCGTCTTTCTAAGAGTCTTTCATGAGTATCATCTTTGGACGAAGACCTTTCCTTTTAACTATCACATAAACAATCTTGCTCAACATCTTAAATATTCATTGGATTATTCGACCCTTTCACTGTCCTATACATCAATACCATTAGTTAAAAACAACAAGGGAAGTTAAGATCAGAGCATAGTACATTGAGAACGATTAGATAAGATACATAAAAAAAAGAACACTGAAGATAAATACATCCATAACACAAATTAATACACATCAAGTACAACAAAATACCAATGTACGTGGTTCACCCGATCCACAGGCTACATCCACAAAACCTATCGTATCATGTAATATTCATCTGAAATGGTTACATTACGAAACAACATTGTTTCCATGCTCTCTATTTGATGTTATTAAGGACTCAAGTCTTTCCATCTCTTACCTAGTAGAACTAGAATTCCCTGATTAGGCACTTTAATACAAGACAAAACATTTACCCGAGAGTTCTAGGCTCAAAGTTAAGTTATTGATACTTATTCTCCTTTTAACTTTATGAAAATCTTTATCCAAATATAGTTAGGGTTGGAACCGCCCTTGTTCACACCTAGCTTATACATATATACAATACACAAACAAGCAAGCTTGGCCTGCTCCCAGGACACCCTGTGCACTTAAAGATACCCAAAAGGTTTAGATTGAGAAGGAAAACCCCGGTAAGCAGGGTAATAGTAGTTAAAACACAGATCCAAGATGTGAGCATTGTAAAACATGTCATGTGATATCCAAGAACTGAACCATTACATATTTCTGACAGTGCGAAGCTAGAGAGATGCTCAACAATTCTTATAGTCTGAAAAAAGCATAGATGTGCGGTCCCAGCATGCAGCACACTGGAGTTTAAAGGTAGGGTACAGAATCACGTAGAAGGAAACAATTCAAAGCGAAATCTTGTAAGAGTACCGGAAGAGTTTGGATCCAAGTCATGGCTTGGAGAAAATCATAATGCCAAGGTCTAGTCATTGACGCGACCATGCCGTTAAGTGAAAACCTAGGGTTTGTCAACGCCAAAAATGATGGAGGAAAATCCATACGATTCATACATTCTATGGGAGCGAGAATGTTTGAATCTTAGATCTAGAAACCTAATCCCGAACTCAAACATTACGCAGGTTACGCAGACCGCCCTCCCCTGGAAACGCAAGCTAAAATGACATTACAGCTTAAATCACACACCAAGTCAACTGAGGGAGCGTATATTGCAATAGGGGCCAAGGAGATCATTTTAAGCATACAATGGCTGTGGAAACTAATCACCGAACCATTTCTACCAGACAGCCCCAAAGCCACGTGAGGACTCGAAACCCTATGGTTAAAAGTCGAAGCATCTAAAATCAGCTAACCACTAAGGAACACATTCTCAAGCATTACAAAGGACACTATAACCTTAGTATCAGTAAGCACATCAACTAACCCATTGCATATTCAATCGAGAATTAGAAAATCAGTTTATGAATCTAGCTATTTGATTCGAAACAGACTTAACAAAACTCACCCATTGAAATGTATTCTACAGAAAACTAATAATCCCATTGAAAATGATGGTCATAGTTGATTAAAGCTTAGCAATCCATGTCTTCTTTCGAAACCCATCAACCTAGGGAGGAGGATGAAGGGATAACTTACGGTTTTGATTGGGAGTGGCCTGGCATCTCTCCAAACGGTGAATGCCCCTTAGGGCACGGCTCGCGGGTATTTCCCCATTGTTAAGGGTAACCAAAAGTGAGGACCACCATGGATGAGTAGCGAACCCTGAGAGGCCTCCTCCAAGTCTTTCGAGTATGATCAACCAGTCTATCGAGACGTGAAAAAAAATCCCAGCTGACTATCTACCGAAGTACAACAACTAGGTAGGTAACGGTTGGAAATACTCCACGCCGAAAGTGACAGTGGCATCCATGCCCAACTCTCCCCGTAGATCTAAACCTGTATAGGTTCCCCACGCAAGCATAGAGGAAAACTAATTTCCCCCCTCCTTCACGCAGAGGGGCTTCTCCAACCGAACTCCCCAAAAATAAAGGTTTTTCTCCCCCACTCCATACAACGGAAGGGTTTTAATAGGTCATAAAAAAAAATCGATGCCATTCCCGAGGCACCCTCCCCGGATCATTCTCCACCGAGGCTAATATAAAACCTCCAACTTCTAACGTCCCCGAAAATCAGTGACCAGGAATTATGGTAACGCCACTATCCCCGACCGCAGTGAGTCAAGCCTTTTTAATGCCTCTATAACCTCTGTTCCTCAGTAATTAAATCCAAGGTTTGTAACACCTCTTGGATCTATGCTTTATTAGTAAATGTCAACTTAAATACGTTCCTTAAACTATGCTCCCGAATATTTAATAAGAATGACAGTCCATCTTAAAGGAAAGCATAGCACTCCAGCGCTATGGGTAGGTGGTTCTATGGAGATTAGGTATATAAGCAAAAGGGTGCTTATATACATAACACATGACGTTTAGTTGGCTACTCCAATACATGTAATTCAAATACATATGTTCACATATATCTTCCTTTTACAATATAATTCTCCTTCTATATTATAATCCAAATATATGTTTAATGTCATAGTGTTCCACTTTTCCCTCGATGTAAGTACTTTCACTATTGTGTATTAAATCCCTTTATAGGTGTGTGTGTGTGTGTGTGTGTGTGTGTGTGTGTGTGTGTATATATTCTATATACTCTTATGTATAATCTCTAGGTCTTCTTCCCCAATTCCTTCGGCTAATGCGAGGTGGAATAACCTCATTGGGATGAGGGTTTTATATTCCCGCTTAAAGATCTATTTGTCTCGGTTATAGTTAAAAGTCTCCTTTATGTGAAAATTCCCCTATGATCGCACCCTAGGCTAGCATGTCCACAAGTAGGTAAATTTTTCCAATTACCCTTGTGGTGAAATCTTATAAGTAGCTCAAGTTTGAGGCTGTAGATAGTGGTTGGTTCCCTCGTTGATATCACGTTGATACCTAGTTACCATTTTTTTGACCTCCATGTTTTCCTCTGTTGCTTACCCTTCTTTAGTGTATTAGTTTCTAGTCATTTAACTTGAGTGAAAGTGCTTTTGTTCTCCTAAGTCCACTCGCTTAGGGAATTTTAATCATCTACTTCCTAAGGTCTTACTCGTGGGGCCTTGGCCTTAAGCTCCTCACCGGTAAAACAATATAATTACATGAGACTATTACAACAATACTTAGGGAATATAAGGGGGTCATTGCACACCATACATCTTGAGCAAAGGTGTGACACTAAGGGTTATGGATAAATGATCTCCTATGTCATACCAAGCCCTAACTATGTAAAAACACCCAACTACTAGTAATTACATGAGACTATGTAAAAGTGGGAAATCCTATGATGATCTAAGTTATTCATATCATAACTTCTTTTACAAAGTAAGTATATCCATAAAGTCATGATGGTTGATTTGATGGAAAAGGGACATGCTTTAAAGGGTAACTGTGTAGGCCATGTGAATTTCTTTAATGCTCCTTATATCTACCAAAAGTCTCAAAACAAAACCCTAGGGTTTACTACATTTTTTCGTAAAACGTGGAAGTTGTCTTAGAAGCTCGGTCTCCTTGGGATTTTTTTTCTGTGGAGTTTTGTTGGGTTTCCGCCTGATATTTTACGTAGTTCGTGGTGGTTCCACGGTGGAGGAGCTGAGTGCTCGGCCTTGGACACCCATCCTCCATTCTTGCATAAACACAAATCTTGTGGGTGCTCTGGTTTCTCCTTCAAAAGCTCTTCGAACCAGGTCATTTCTCCTTTCATTTTGCTTACATAAAGTATTTACAAGGAAAATATTAAAGTCATAATAGTTTTCTATAATAATATTTGACTCTTGTGTTTTATAATGTGCACAACACAATCAGACTCGATCTTTGTGAGCGAGTCCTGGTTGGTCTTATCTTAGAAGGCCTCAGGGTCCGGGTAAGACCTAAAATATTTCCCTTCTTGCCTCTCGATAGCTTGTGACACTGTCACCTACTCTACGTTTAGCTTTTGCATGAGAGTGATGTGCTGGTCTTTGGTAACCCTAAGGCTATATATACTTTGCACTGTAATGGATAATCATGGAGCCGTAATACTAAACCACTTGTATTTAGATGACAGGGTTACTTTGGTTTTCTAAATAGTTGTCACTTTATTATTGTAATGTTTTGTTATAAAAAATACGTGAGGGGTTTAAGTTTTAAAAGACTATTTCATGCTTGGACTTACAGCAATGTGGCTTTGCTTTTTGAATATGTTAATAGAATAGAGGGTTCTCTGCCCAATTTTGTAAAAGATGTGTGTAACAAGAATAGTATTTGTTATTAATTCCTTGGATGTTTATTGCCTCAGTCGAGATGGATTTTATCATTTTGTTAAATCTTTTATAACTCTATAATGTGGCCATGAGGTCTTCAATCCATCGTAATTGTTTTTGAAAAGAAAAATATGGCCCATAGAGCCACTTGCGTTGAGTTCTAACAATATTGTAAGTTGTTTTGATAAAAATCTTCGACAGAGGGTAATCTATACATTTTGTAGTAGCTACCAAAATACACACACTATTCTATTTTTATTTCGTCATGTTTAGAGTAAAATCGTGTCATAATTGAATTTATCGTTTTCTTCTTTATTACTTTATAAATTATGTTGTAATGAGGCCTTATATTGTTGGTGATTTGTTTTGGGAAAGGTCCTAAGCCATTGTCAATAATATTTTCTATTACCTAGCTTGAGGAATGGTTTTTATAATTTTTGAAGGAGACTCATGAGGGTGCAATCTTGAATCCTCTTACGATTTTATAGTTTTGTTGTAAATAAATATAATGTGGTCGTGAGGCTTTTGTATTTCCAATATTTGAATATTATTCTTGTTTAAAAAAAAAAGGGACTGTAAGGCCACTGTCACACATAGCTACTATTATTTGTTCCAGGTTTTGATAACTTGCAAATTACTATGAGTATTTTCCCATTTGAATCTCAAATTTACAGTTTTGTTATTTAATTATAAAAAAGTTCATTTTTAAAAAGAGTAATATGTTGGCCATTAGCCTCTATTTATCTTTTTTTTCTGGATAGAAGTTGTAAGGCCATTCTCTATTTACAATTAAAGAAATATTTAATAGATTGGATAGACTGTCTATAAAAAGAATATAGTGTTTTTCTTATTAGATAATGTTAATGTTTTAAAGTAAAAGATATAAACCCTAAGGTTGTTATGTTTTTAATATGTAAGTACTAAATTACATATGATAATACCGATTGGGCTTACAGCCTCCAGCTAGTGTTGCACGGTGTCGATAATCTCGATTTAGTATTTTAACACTAAATATATTACAAAATACTGGTCTAAGTTACCCCTTTTAGAGAACTTAAACCTAGCTCAATTACTAATATTTAAATTTTGCTTATCCCAGTGTATCTAGGGTATGGTCAAGAGGTTTGGACTCGGCCCTAAAAACATATATACTATGTATTTTTTTATTTACAAGTGAAACACTTGATATGCTTAGAATTAAGCACAATTAACATTATTTTAAAGAATTATTAATTACCTTATCCTTATTATGATCTTTCATTCTTATAAATATTTGTATTTAGATATTTATACTTTAATAATTTATGTGACATATTTTTCTTATAATACTTTAACAAGTCTTTACTAGAATATGAAATGTTTTTTACATAAAACCTAGACTAAGAGAGGAAATAACTCTAATACTAACATTATGGTAGATTGTAATATCTAATATAGATATAATGTAGAAGTATTTCAATGATTATACAAGGAGAAAAGAAGAACATCATTTAGGATAATAAATACTTCATTGAATGACTAAATTAGTAAATATAACCCTAAACTTGAATAAACATAAATGTAGTTTTCGTATCAGTCTTTAGGTATAGGTTCATAACATATCCTATCATCCTATTTATGGCTACTGAGCATATTTCTAAATAAATGTATAGATTCAGAATCAAATAATAGTTGAACCTAGATAATATGCAGAAGGGGACAAACACCCAATGGAGACTGTTCCACCCAACCTTCTCCTGAAGCAGCCAATATTACTTTCTTATAGTTCGGTTTTGCTAGAAAATCTCCTTCCGGTTCTACGAGAATCACATTCTAGTAAATCACACGAGTAGCATGATATACATACTTTTTCAAAATAGAAATATGAAAGACATTATGTATTATACTATTAGGTGGAAAAGTTAACTATTGGCCCCACTCTTGCTAATATTTCGAACGGTCAGCAATACCTAAGTGTTAATTGAGCACAACTCCCTAGTTTAAAGGAGCTCTCTCTGGGTATTACCTTAATGAAAACATACTCACCTACTTGGAATTATTTCGGAGTTCTTTAAAGGTTGACATGAATCTTTTGTGTGTCCTGAAGAGTTTTCAAATTGCTTTGTACATGTTTCACTATTAGTTCTAGTTCTTTTAAAAAATAGGGTCCTAACATGAACCTTTCAATTGGATTACTCCATGTAATAGGAGAATTACGTTTTCTACCATATAATATTTCAAAAGGACTAAGCTTTAGTGAAGCTTGATAATGGTTGTTCTATGAAAATTTAACTAAGTGCAAATAATCTTACCACTTCTTGGGATAATCTATAACATTCGTAACATGTCTTATAATACTTGATTGACTCTTTCTATTTGTCCATCCGTTTGCGGATGATAAGTAGCACTGCAATTCAATTTAGTATCTAGTCCTTTAAATAAATATTTCCAAAAATTATGAGTAAATTTAGGATCTCTGTGAGAAATTATTACCTTTGGAATTCCATGAAAATGAAAGATTTCTTTCATAAAGATGATAGCCATGTTAGCATCTTTATGTGTTGTTCAACAGGTATAAAATGTGCTACCTTACTTAGTTTATCCACAACTACCATTATTGAATTATCTTGTTTCTGTTTTTTAGGTAAGCCGCTTATAAATTCAAGACTAATGACTTCCCATTTCAAATTTGGAATTGGTAATTGTTGTAAAAGACCTGTTCGGTGCTTATGTTCAGCTTTAACTTGTTGACATTCTATACACCTAGCTAAAAATTCCACAACTTTGTTTTTCATGTTAGGCCAAAAATATTGTTTTCTCAACATTGTTATCATGTTTTGATACCCCACATGTGTGGAATAAGAACTTTTGTGTAATTCATTCAATATCAGTAACTTAAATTCCGATATATTTGGCACATAAAGTCTTTTTTTATACAGCATTTGACCTTTTTCATTTAAACTGTAATCTGTATTTATATTTTCAGATACATTCTCAGATACTTTTTTTTAAAATATGGTATTCTGTGTCCAGTTTTATTTCTTTTTCTAGTTTATCCTCTAGTCCATTTTTATAACTCCTAATGGCATCTACAAAACTTCTTACTGCATTTCTTCTTAAGGCATCAACCACTTTATTTTCTTTTCCTTTAATGTGTTTGATTTCAAAATCATGCTTGGTAAGGAAATCTAACCATCTAGCTTGCCTTGCTTTTAGATTTTGTTGATCAAAAATATATTTTAAGCTTATGTTATCATAAATTAGCAAAAATATTTTATCTATTAGATGATGGCGCCACATTTTTAATGCATGGATTATGGCAGCGAGCTCTAGGTCATAAGTTACATAATTCTTTTCGTTTCTTTTTAACTTCCTTAATTCATACGCAATTACATGATCTTCTTATGTTAGTACTCCACTCAAACATTCATTGCATGCATTAGTGCATACAACGAAATATTTTTCTGGATCTGTTATTTTTAGAATGGGTGCAGTGGTTAATAATATTTTTCAAATTTATTAAAACTTTCTTCGCATTTTTTATCCGAGCCAATTTTTTGTCCTTTTGTGTAATGATGTTATAGGATTTGTAATTTTCGAAAATCATTTTATAAATGTTTTGTAATAACCTGTTATTCCCATAAAGGATCGTATATTAGGTACATCCTTGGGAACATGCCAATCAATTATTGCTTTTATTTTATCCAGGTCTCTCGATATCCCTTCTTCGGATATTACATTCCCTAGATATTATTTCTTATCTTTATAAAATTCTCATTTATTGAACTTAGCATATAGTTGATATTCTCTTAAAACTTGTAGTATTATCTGCAAGTGTTCATCATGTTCTTCCTTCATTTTAGAATAAATTAATATGTCACCTATAAAGATGAGTACAAATTTGTCTAAGTATTTCCTTAGGACACTGTTCATTAAGCACACCAAAGTTTCTGGAGCATTAGTTATCCCTAAGGGCATAACCACAAACTCATAGTTCCCATATCTAGTTCTAAAAGCAGTCTTAAAGATATCCTCGTCTTTAATTTTGACTTTATGATATCAAGATCTCAAGTCTATTTTTGAAAATATCATCTCTCTGTGTATCTCGTCAAACAGATCATCGATGCGGGGCAAAGGATACCTACTTTTCATTGTCATTTTATTCAATTAACGGTAGTATATACATAGACATAATGTTTCATCCATCTTTCTTCTTACTGAAAAGGATAGGTGCTCCCCAACGGGATACACTTGGTCTTACATAGTTTTTGTATATTAATTCTTTCAATTGTAATGTTAATTCATTAAGTTCTAAAAGGTTCATTCGAGAAGGAGCTATTGAATTTAGTACACCTCTTGGTACTAATTCGATTGTAAAATACATATCTCTCTTTGGAGGTAGTCCTGGAATTTCTTTCGAGAAAAAATCTGAGAAATCGTGTAGGATTGGAATGTCATTGAAATTTAACTTATCTTTCTTATCAATTTGTTCAAATTATTTATTATGTGTACAACAAAAACTTTACATCATTTTCTTACTACCTTTTTAATCTGCAAGGCTGAGATTTGTCTAACAGAGACCCTCCTAGGTATTCCTTTGACTAGAATTCTTTCTTCTCTATTATTTAAACAAGTAAAATATTCCAAAAACAATTTAAAATCACTTGGTATTCCTCCATCCAATCCATACCTATTAGGATATCATAAGATCCTAATGGTAAGCCATTTAATTTGACTTGAGTTTCAAAGTGAATCATAAGTAAATTACAATTTTCAACATAATTAACAACTTTCCTTTTAGTTCTTGTAGCTAACTAGACTAGTTAGAATTTTCCAAAAATTTTCAAAGATAAACTGTACTTTTCAACCATGCTAAGTGACACATAACTTAAACTAGAACATGGATAAATCAATGTCGAAACAGACTGGTTTTGTATCATACCTTGCAGTTTCACCATGGAAGCTTGATGGTCCGCTTGTCGAATTTCCAATGATGCATTTACTCTCGGAATTTCATTTTTCACGTCTCCAACTGTTTCATCCTTATAGATGGTATGCACATTGGTGAATTTCCCTTTTCTATTCGGGAATTACTTGGTATAATGCGGTCCTTGACATTCCCAACACTTGACAACATCCATATGTTAATTATTTTTAACAAAGTTGTTAGGGATATCCCTTTTTGTGCTATAGTATTATGAGGTAATTTATTTTTAAAATATGCTTTTTGATAGTTAATCTTGGAGAAATTATGAGAATTATTCCCAAAACTCTTATTTGACATAAAATCTCTTCTTTTGTGGTCAAAGTGATGTGTCTTATTATTCTTCCATTTAGGTAAACTTTCTCTCTTCTTACTATGTTCATAACAGAAATCATCCTTTCTTATAGCTTCCTCAAGAGTCTTTGATTTATAAAACTCAATCCTATCCATGAAGCTAGTGGGAAGATAGCTTAAAAATCTTTGTATTTTAGGATTTTCATCAATTTTGTAAGGTACATATCTTAACAAACTTCGAAATTTGCTTCTTAACTCTTTCATTGACATTGAACCCAATTTTAGTTCATAGAATTCTTTATATATTTCCTCATAGTACTGTTCAGATAGAAACTTCGTTCTGAAATACTTTTTAAAAGCTCTCCAAGTTAAGTACTTCTCCTTAATATTTTTGACTTTCTTTATGTATTTCCACTAGATGTCTTCTTTCCTCGTTAAATTCTAAATAGCCATCCAAGATTTTATTTTGTAAGAATAGTTAAATATCTGGAAATATTTCTTTCTTTCCTAATAGCCAAGCCTCAGCTTCTTCACTTGTCTCTACTTATCTATTAAACATGCGAGGTTCATTTTTTTAAATTCCTCATAAATTTTGGTTTATACTTCCTTCTCCTACGTTTACACTAACTTTCACTACTATCACTTGTGTATTTATACCTTCTCCTATGTGACCTTGCATTAACCTCCAAAGAAAAATCACTATCAAAATATTTTTCTTTCTTTCCCTTATGTTTGTAGGACACTGTTTCAGAATAAGTTTCCTAAACATTTCGTTTACGTTTTCCTCTGTTATGCATTTTGTCTAATGACATCTAATTCAGTTCCAGAATTATTTCATTATCCACTTTTACAATTTGTTGTTCATCTTTTAACTCCTTAACTATTTGTAGTAACTCTGAAGGTGTATTAATTAGTTCTAGATAAATGTTGTCTAGATTGTTGTGTTGAGACCCATTTTCAAGAGATGCTTCAACATCTTCTATTTTCCTACAAAACAAATTTTCTATTTTTGTACATAAATAAATGTAAAATATGATTAGTATATTTGTTTCTTGTTTGCATGTGAGTGAGCGAATCAGGCCTAGTGTTTGAAAACTCACTCTCATACCACATTAAACATTTCAAAATTTTTGAAAAAAAATAAATAATTTTTTTTTTTGTAAAATTGTACTTTCTCTAGAAAGGTAAATACAAGAGATGTTCTATTTTACTCTAAACTAGTTGTGACACTAACTTGGAATGAATTTAAGATGACTCCAAAATTATTATATTTGATGCCTTCCATGACACATCCCTTTTATGACATTAATTAACAAAATTAGTCATTACTTAATTTATGTAATCTTTCTTATACTCTTTTAGATAACCAAACGCTGTAACGTTTATATTGTTCTTTCATCCTTGATCCTACCTATAAGCTATAAGAAGGAGGTTTTCAGGTCTTACTTAGCCTTCATGGCTAATGCAGAAATCCTAGTTTTCTTTGGTAGGTGAAATCAACTCAGCCTAAGTTACCTAGATATGGGGACAAAGTCTTAAAACCAAGTACACCATACATCCTAAGAAAAGGTGTGACAATAAGGGTTATAGATAAAGTATCTCCTATGTTATACCCAACCCTAACTATGTAAAAACACCCAACTACTAGTAATTACATGAGACTATGTAAAAGTGGGAAATCCTATGATCATCTAAGTTATTCATATCATAAAATTTTACAAAGTAAGTATCTCCATAAAGTCATGATGGTTGATTTGATGGAAAAGGTACATGCTTTAAAGGGTAACCATGTAGGCCATGTGAATGTCTTTAATGCTTTTTCTCTCAGCCAAAAGTGTCAAAACAAAACCCTAGGGTTTCCTGCATTTTTTGTAAAACGTTGAAGTTTTCTAAAAAGCTTGGTCTCCTTGGGATTTTCGTTTTGTGGAGTTTTGTTGGGTTTCCGTCTCATCTTTTACATGGTTCGTGGTGGTTCCAGGGTGGAGGAGCCGATTGCTCGGCCCTCGACACCCATACTAAATTCCTCATAAATTTTGGTTTATACTTCCTTCTCCTAGGTTTATGGTAACTTTAACTATTGTCACTTGTCTATTTATACCTTCCCCTATGTGACCTTGCATTAAACTCCGAAGAAAATTCACTACCAAAATATTTTTCTTTCTTTCCCTTATGTTTGTAGGACACTGTTTCACAATGAGTTTAATAAACATTTCGTTGATCTTTGCCTATGTTATGCATTTTGTCTAATAACATCTAATTCAGTTCTTTCATTATCCATTTTTACAATTTACACTTCATCTTTTAAATCCTTAACTATTTTTAGTAACTATGAAGGTGGATTAATCAGTTCTATATAAATGTTGTGTGGATTGTTGTCTTGAGAACCATTTCCAACATATCCTTCAACACCTTCTATTTTCCTGCAAAACAAATTTTATATTTCTGTACATAAATAAATGTAAAGCATGATTAGTATATTTGTTTCTTGTTTGCATGCGAATGAGCCAATCAAACCTAGTGTTTGGAAACATCTTGAAATTTTTGAAAACAAAAATTCCATGTCAAAATGTACTTCCCCTAAAAAAGTAAATACAAGAGATGTTCTATTTTACTCTAAACTAGTTGTCACACTAACTTGGAATGACTTTAAGATGACTTTAAGATGACTGCAAAATTATTATATTTATGCCTTCCATGACACGTTCCTTTTATGATATTAATTAACAAAATTAGTCATTACGTAATTGTTGTAATATTTCTTATACTTTGTTAGATAACCAAATGTTGTAATGTTGCTATTGTTCTTTCGTCCTTGATCCTACCTACCTGCGAGAAGAAGGAGGTTTTGTAGTTCCAACTTAGCCTTCATGGCTAATGCAGAAATCCTATTTTTTTTGTGTAGGTGAAATCAACAGAACCTAAGCTACCTAGATACGGGGACAAGATCTTAAAACCAAGTACCCCATACATCTGAGGAAAGGTGTGACACTAAGGGTTATGGATAAAGTATCTCCTATTTTATACCTGGTCCTAACTATGTTAAAACACCCAACTGCTAGTAATTACATTAGACCATGCAAAAGTGGGAAACCCTATGATGATCTAAGTTATTCCTATCATAATCTTTTACAAAGTAAGTATCTCCATAAAGTCGTGATGGTTAATTTGACGGAAAATGGACATGATTTAAAGGTTAACCATGTAGGCCATGTGAATGTCTTTAATGCTCCTTCTCACCGCCAAAAGTCTCAAAACAAAACCCTAGGGTTTAATGCATTTTTCGTAAAACGTGGAAGTTGTCTTACAAGCTCGGTCTCCTTGGGATTTTTGTTCTATGGAGTTTTGTTGGGTTCCTGTCTGATCTTTTGCGTAGTTCGTAGTGGTTCCAAGGTGGACGAGCCGACTGCTCGGCCCTGGACACCCATCCTCCATTCTTGCACAACCACAAATCCTGTGGGTGGTTTGGGTTCTCCTTCAAAATCTCTTCGAACCAGGTAATTTCTCCTTTAGTTCTACTTACTTGAAGTATTTACAAGGAAAATATTATATAGTCGTAACAGTTTTCTATAATAATATTTGACTCCTGCGTTTATAATGTGCACGACGCAATCAGAATGGATCTCTGTGAGCGAGTCCTGGTTGGTCTTATCTTAGAAGACCTAAGGGTCTCGGTAAGACCTAGAATATCTCCCTTCTTGGTTGTCGATAGCTTGTAAGACTGTGACATGCTCTGTGTTTAGCTTTGGGCATGCGGGTGATATGTTGGTCTTTGGTAACCATAAGGTTGTCTATACTTTGCATTTTAATGGATAATCGTGGAGCCGTAAGACTAAGCCACTTCTATATAGATGACAGGGTTACTTTGCTTTTATGAACAGCTATGGTTTTAGTATTTTAATGTTCTGTTATAAAAACCCCGCGAGGGTTTTAAGTTTTAAAATACTATTTCGTGCTTGGAGTTACATATTGTGGCTTTGCTTTTTGAATATGTTAACATAACAAAGCATGCTCTCCCCAATTTTGCAAAAGATACTTGTAGTAAAAATAATATTTGTTATTGATTCCTTGGATGTGTATTGCCTCAGCCAAGAGGGATTTTATCATTTTGTTAAATATTTTATAACTATGTAATGTTGCTGTGAGTTCTTTGTTCCGTCGTAATTGTTTATGGAAAGAAAAATATGGGCCATACAGCCACTTGCATTTGTTGAAAGCTCTAATCTAAGTTCGTTATCTATCCTAACGGTCATACCTTTAGAGGTCAGTTATACATTATGTATTATATATGTACCATTGTGTACTATTGATTAATGGAGCAAATTTGTGAGCCTTTTCTGCCAGTTATATTTTCATTCTTGTTTGCTCCCTATTTTCTTAATGATTTAACAGTGGTATCAGAGCACCATTAGATCTGTGGCCTTTGCTGAAAGAGTTCTCCCTAAATTGTGTGGCCTTTGTTGAAAGAGTTCTCCCTAAATTGTTTGAAAGAAGCATGATTGATCTTGAACGTCATGATCAATGGAGAGATGGGTGGAGTTTTTCTCCAACAACAACAAAAATAATGGCATAGTGATCGCTTGGAAGATTGCGTCTCCCTTGCTGCATTGAACTGCTCCCAATGGACTAGACGTTGAGGACGTATGATGAGACTAACGGTGGTTATGTGAAGGAGAAGCGAAATCCATTGGCATTTGTGTTCTCTGCAATAATTAATGGTACTTACCAACCCAGGAATTTCGGATCCTACCTCTGGACACGCTGCACTCTCTACATGTAAATTTTGATACGCTACCACAAAGTGCACTCGAGATGGGGAGGAGTGTCAGACTGTTCTTGAGAGAGAAAGACCTCAATGATCGTTATAGCCGCCCGTAAAGAGGAGGCCTCCAGAGTGCTGGTAAAATATAGAATTTCACCATTTGTTGTTGGGTGAAA
>LPNX011080585.1:27899-53107 GCA_001517045.1 Pseudotsuga menziesii
GATGTTCAAAGCTCTAATCTAAGTTCGTTATCTATCCTAACGGTCATACCGTTAGAGGTCAGTTATACATTATGTATTATATATGTACCATTGTGTACTATTGATTAATGGAGCAAATTTGTGAGCCTTTTCTGCCAGTTATATTTTCATTCTTGTTTGCTCCCTATTTTCTTAATGATTTAACAGCATTGAGTTCTAACAATACTGTAACTTGTTTGGATAAAAAGCTTTTATAGAGGATACTCTATAGATTTTGTAGTGGCTACCAAAATACATATAGTATTCTATTTTGAATTTGTCATGTTTAGAGTAAAACAGTGTCATAACTAAATTTATTGTTTTGTTCTATATTACTTCATAAATGATGTAGTTATGAGGTCGTATACTCTTGCTGCTTTGTTTTGGGAAAGGTCGTAAGCCACTGCCAATGGTTTTTTATAGTTTTTGAAAGAGAAATGTGAGGGTGCAATCTTGAATCCTCTTATGATTTTACAATTTTGTTGTAAATAAATATAATGCACTCGTGAGGCTTCTGTATTTACAGTATTTGAATATTATTCTTTTTTATAAAAGGGTCGTAAGGTCACTTTCACGGATAACTACTGTTATTCATTCCAGGTTTTGATAACTTCTAAAGCCTTGTGAGGGTTTTTCCCATTTGAATCTTGAGTTTACAGTTTTGTTATTTAATTATAAAAAAATATAGTTTGAAAAAGAGTAGTATGTTGGCCATGAGAATGTATTTATCTTTTTGCTTTTAGGATAGAAGCCGTAAGGCCATTCACTGTTTACAATTAAAGAAAATTTAATATATTGACTAGACTTTCTATAAAAAGACTCTACTAGTTTTCTTTGTGGATAATGATGATGTTTTAAAGTAAAATATATAAGCCCTAAGGCTGCTATGTTTTTCATCTGTAACTAAATTGCAGATCATAATACCAATTCGACTTACAGCCTGCAAATAGTGTTGCATTGTGTCGATAATCTCGATTTGGTATTTTAACACTAAATATATTACAAAAGACTTGGCTAAGTTACCCATTTTAGAGAACTTATGTAGAACCTAGCTCAGTAATTAATCTTTAAACTTTGCTTATCAAACTGTATCTAGGGTTTGATCGAGAGTTTCGGACTCGGCTCTAGAAACATATTTACTAAGTATATTTTTATTTATAGGTGAAACCCTTGATATGTTTAGAATTAAGCAGTGTTCACATTAGTTTAAAGAACTATTAATTAGCTTATCCTTATTACTATCTTTCATTCTTATAAATCTCTGTCTTTCGATATTTATACTGTAATAATTTAAGTGACAGATTTTTCTTATAAGACATTCACAAGTCTTTACTAGAATATGAAATGTTATTTACATAAAACCTAGTCTAACAAAGGAAACACCTCTAATACTAACATTATGGTAGATTGTATTATCTAATGTAGAAGTATTTTAATGATTATCCATGGAGAAAATCAGAACATCATTTAGTCTAAGCAATGCTTCAGAGGATGATTAAATTAGTAAATATAACCCCAAAGTTGAATAAACATAAATGTAGTTTTCGTATGAGCTTCCAGGTATAGTGTTCCTAACATATCGAATCATCCTACTTAGGCGGGGTCAACACTTTCCAGCCAAATTCAAACGTTCAAAAATCTGGAGGCTAGGATGTATGCCTGCCAGCTTATCAGACAAGAATTTACATGTATCTCTCCCACAATACACATTCCAGTGGAGCTGTGGAGCTGTCTAACTGGGATGATTTTGTCTTTTCCGTTGATTTTCAACTAGAATCGGGTGGATTAAACTAAGATTTTGTTGTTTTTGGATGATTTTGATTTTGTTTTTTTTTTTCTGATTTTCAATTATAACCCGAATTAAACTAAGATTTTGTTGTTTTTGGATGATTTTGATTTTGTTTTTTTTTTTCCTGATTTTCAATTATAATGGGGTGAATTAAATTCACAAAATGTTGTAATTTTTGTTGAACTATTTTAAATGCAGAAAAATGAAATCAGGTGACACTAAACCCTGAACACTCACACTTGAAGATCTAACATTGTTTTTGCAGATTTTAAAAATTCCATAAACATTCATGGCCAAAAGCAAATAAAAACCAACTGAAAATAAAGAAATCGTCCATAGTTAGACAACTCGCATTCCACTGGACCTGTCTTACATAAACTCGTACTCGGGATGGTGAAAACAAGGGTTTTAACATGGAAAAAAGAGCTTGCAAGGTTCATTCGGTCGCGAAAGGGACTCCGGAAGCTATTCTTCCATGGATACTACGTTATTCGACTGTCTATTAATCGCATGAAAAGTTTCTATCTGCACCCGTTCCTTTAACGACCTCGTCTATTTGAACTCTTGGGGTTCCAAATCAAACGTAATTTTGGTTTAGTGACATTCTGGCAATCGCAGCAGATTTTGCTTGAATTTTAGCTTAATCCTAATCATTAATTTTGGAATTCCCTTTTCTCTGCTTTACAGGTAAAATGCTAACTCTGCTGGTTTAATTTAACTGCAGAATGAGCTAGCGAGTCCCCTGATAAGCCCGTACCTCAGCCCTGTGCGCTCCTCAAGCAGAGTTCACAGTTTGGACTATGTTAATGCTATATTGTCTAAAGTTATGGTGTATGAGTGTCTAAAACAAAAAGATTACAACAGTTTTTTGTTATAGATGTACATGGTTACTGTTAACACAGTGGTGTCATATTTCTTGTGAAGATGTGTAATGACTTTTCCTCCAAGATATAAGACGAAAGCAGGCTGTTGAAAAACATCTTTCAGATTTTGCGTGTATATAAATGACCCACTTTGTTACAATTGTACTTGTTTGAGGGTTTTAGCCCTATCTTTGATCGATTTTACACTCGTTATATAAAAAAAAATGTTTCAGGGCATAAATATTTTAGAGCCCTTATTTCTTTTCTGACATGCCTGTACAGATCCATTGACTCTGAAAAATAATTTCGCAGGCTTGATGTTGAAAGCACTGCATCCTAGATCCATTTTGGGATTTATTGAAAAATCTTTGGTCTTAATCAAGATAGCTGTTAACTTTAGATTTTCTATGGTTTTGTAATTGTTTTGGTGGTTTCTTCTTATAGTTTTACTGTATGGAGGCAGTACTCTCCTGGTATAATGTTCTACCATTCGGTAGGATTTTTGGCCTATACTATCTGAGCTAAAACCTCTCGTTGCCACGAAGTTACCCTAGAAAATTAGCTGGTAGTGCGTTAGAGTATCCTCTTACTCTTATGTATACTCCATGGTTTTTCTAATGTTGTCTCAATGTTTAATTTTGAGTTATTTCTGGAGATAAAATCTGTAAAGTCTAATTTTGGGTTTTTTTACTTCCATTTAAAACGCAGAATTGGACCGTGTAACTGCCCCAACCCTTATGATAATTATTGTAGTTATTCCCCTGCTCTCTTTGTTCCACAACCGATTCCCATTAGTGTCTGGTTTATAATGGAGGAATTCCCTGTAATTTAAATCCCCACTGAGTGATTTCGAATCTCACCCTCACTATCCCTTTCCTTTCTGCTCGGAGTCCTATATATATATTATAGGAAGGATCCATTAGAAAGGGGAAAATATTCTCGTTGTAGAACACTGATCTATGTAAAGGCTTAAATAGTTGAGTTTGAATGCCTAACTTCTCCCTCATAGTATAACCATTTATACAGTTATTTATTAAGTAGGGTAAACAACTATACAATTGTATGTTATTGTTTCGCAATCACAGTTACTCATGCATGTAAGGTAATTCACCTGTACAGTTACTTTCTTTGGATTAAATCCCAGTTTAATCATATATGAAAAATGACAATCAGTAAGTAAATCGTTTAAACATTTATTTTCTCTAGTAAATATTGACAAAATATTTCACAGTTTTATTCATGTAGGAATATAACAATTTATGCATTTATCCTCAGTAAATAGTTCCAGTTTACTTATTTATTTATGGACTTGATTTTCGGGAAATTTTGTACATTGTACATGGTTGAATTACTTATATGGATTCTTGTTAAAGATTGAAGTTCTGCACATTAATTGATGTGGAATCGTGTTAGATAGATTATTAAACATGTACAGAGCTACATAATCGTTGTTGAATATATTCTAATTTAGCCAATTCGAATTTGCAGTTATGTCCATTTTAAAAATGAAATAGAGATGCTATTCATTAATTCTAGATCGTAGCAATCCTGGAATCATTGATTAGCACATGTCAATAAATTGAAATACAAGCGGTAGTGACTACTAAGTTTCTTTGTGTTAGGACTATTATGCAAAAGTTTCGATTTATATAAATATATACTCTTGAATTTCGGCAGGGTTTGGTTAGTATGAAATTGCATTCACTACAGTCGAATCTACGTCGAGGGAGACTTTCCCTTACCAAGGGTCTTGAAATAAAACTTGTAATGGGTCGTGGAGGCCATAAAATTTGCCAATCATCTTACTGTGTTATATGGATATAGATCCATCAAGTTTACAGAGTGTTGCTATTATTATTAGCATAGATACATTTAAAAAGGGATTTATCAAGTATTCAGAGCTATCGAAATTTTCAGGTGTAGAACATTTTTTTAGAGTAGAAATGTTGGAGAAATGTGTAATACAATGTTTATGATCTTAGTTTATGTAATTTATGTTGTTAGATATATGCAATTCCAAATAATTTAAATTTAATTTAAGTTTATATGTTATTTTTAATAACATTTTATTAATTTTTATAAAAGACACCTGTCAACTCTAGAAAGAACACCTAAAATGTTACACATCTTTCCAATCTCTTCTTAGTAAACTACAAAATACACTTTTTCAGTATAGTAAATTATGTTATATATATTGAAACTTACTAATGTTTAAATTAAAGCATGTTAGTGATACAAACCACATTTATACATAGTTTTGGATTACAATAATTGAGGAATAATTGCGGTATAGAAGCTGCGGTTTGTATGCGTTTGGACCTGCTAATAACTTCAAGAGAAGGGGTTGAAAACCATGGTTTATACCCAGTAGATCATTGGCTATCGAGCAAATATAATCATGAGTTCTCAAGTTGCTTGATCTGCGCTATCGATCTGTGCGATTTTTCAATAAGAATAGTATAACAATGGAAGTTTTGTGTCTTAAATGTTTATTAAACGCTTTGAAATTATCAACTATAGTCTCAGATGTATACAACTAACCATAAGATCTATGCTACCAGAAATGAGAAACCGGAAACCAAAAGAGAACGGTACGACCGAGTTACAGGTTTCGCATATAAGCAACAGGGAGAGAGAAAAACAACAAAACTGAAGGTTCCCATGAATATAATTAACAAATTTAGTTATAATTAACAAATCTATTTTGCCATATACCATGTTTTTAGATTTGAGTTTAGGACAATGATTGGTGCTTGTCTTTAACAAAGTAAAGTAAAGAAACACCACGTTTTTCAATGTCATATATGAAATATATTCCCATCATCCTTTTATTTTTCTAAATTGCTATGGTCATAAATTCTTATTGTTAATTGTCATGCCATAAACTTCACATACTTCACTTGGGCAAGTGCATAAGTATTTGTTCCATGATCCTAGGTTTACTTTTATGCTCCCATTATAATGCAATTCCTCAAAAGTGAAAAATTGTAGACTTATTCATGCATAGCAATAATTATTGTTTAATGTCTAATGATCTAGATGCAGAGTTCTACTTGTTTACTGCTATTTCTTTCTAGTTTTACTTCAAACTATCTAAGGTTTATGGTTCTTTGTCACAAGCTCCTATGAATCAATGAATAAAGAAAAAGGGAATCAATAAAGAAGATGATGGCTTAGGAAGGTTTTTAACATCTAAAACACAACATCACATAGGGAAAAAAATGATAAAGATCCCAATCATACTTGACACACAAAGAAACAAGAAGCCATAAAAAAAGGAATTAATAGTAACCATTCTATAGATTGTCATTGTTTCATTACAATCCATTTCCAAGCACAGTGGTGCTTCTTGATAACATGCATAGATTAACATTTGTTGTTTCCTTCCTTAACATGATTTCTCATGGAGATGACTATATTGCAAGATACATTACAACTACAGAGACAATAACTAAAATCAAAGAGTCTTTATTTAGAATGCGTTTGTGGTAAATGCAAAGTACTATGCTTATCTGTGAAAGTTTTTAGGGATCTAACCCATACAAGCCTGCCGAAACTATTTCATTTATTTCAGTGCATTTGCAAGATCTTTACGATTAAACTCTTTGTATGGATGTTATTGCCTATTGGTCTTGACACCAGTCAAAGAATGATACTGTTTAGTTCAGATTGGATTGATTGAACTTGATTTTTTCCTTAGATCTTCATATGCAATTGGAGGTGCATAGTTTTAGCATGGAAATTTGGATATTACTTTGTTTTGAGATAGAGTTTGTTTTGAGATAAATTTTATCTAGTAGTCAAGAGCTCTAAGAAACACTTGGGATGGGAGAAAATAAAATGCAGATGGTAAAAGGATAATAGCATATAAGCTATCTATGTTCACCCAAACTAAATATGAGAATTTATTTGAAGGTAGGTGTCTTGGTAATGGAGATTGAGGAAAGAACCGATGGCTGCGAACCACAGATAGGTTTTAATAGTGATGTATCCAATCAAATAGGGCATAGAGAAGTAGGTGAAAAGGGCCCTTGGAAGTGATCTTAGAAGCAATTAACATGAGAAAAAATTGCTCTTAGTTGCTCTTCAAGAAAATTGAATCTATTTCAATCCTGAAAAATAATCAACAATAGCTTATGTATGATGTGATGCACTTACTTGCTAATGTCATATTTCAGCTTAGGAAGTGGAATCTGAACCCGTCCAGATTATGCCCCTTAACTGCATCCCATGAAAGCACCCGCATCAAGCCCCATATAACCACATTATGCTTACACACATTCACCAAGTATAACCCTTGTGGTCCCAATATGCTCTTAGTTCACAGCAACCTAAGCAAGTGCCTCAATCAACCCCATTGTCATTTATGCTTTCTGAGCCTATTCCAGACACCAACACATCTTTAAGCAAGGAGGATGCCATTGGGGGCCGATTCAGCGAACAAACTATGAAGGAGCTAATAAAACCATTCTAAGGTAAGGGGATGCTACCGTCCCTCAACCATTAAGGAAAAAGTGGGGAAATTCTGCCCTGTCAATGGTAATTCGTGGGACAATGTGAACCAATATCACTGCTCCATGACCAACACTCTAATCCGTCTATTTTTTGCTTGGCCGAGAGTCTATTTTTTGGTTGTCCGAGATCTCAGCCAAACAAGATATGAGTGAAACTTTGAAATGCAAAAGAAGTGATGATACACTGAGTCTTTTTGGTCTTTCTGTATAGGTCAACAGACCGGACTTTCTGTATAGGTCGAGAGACCGCCCCTGGTCATACGTACCAATGCGCAGAAAACGGAAATAGAGAGATTAGGTAAACCGCAGTAACCATATTGACCTCTGCGGCCTCTGTTCAAACCTTTGGCTTTTCCTCTCTGTCTGGAATTGGATCCACGCTTGCCTATCCTCCTGTTTTTTTCAAAGCTGTTGCTGTCTATACATCACTATTTGCACCTAGCTCATTTACTGGGTCAATGTCACCTGGGGCTGATGCTGCTACTCTTGGTGCTGCTATTAATGCTTAACCATGTGCCCGCACATCTCCACACAGTTGACTGACCGCACACTCTGCATAATCCAGATCAAAATATCAATTAATGCACGTGGACAGGCTGTACGAGGCCTGCAGCAGGATTCCTTTATCAACACTCAATCCTCAACACTGATCGCCAACTTGCCACTCACCATTCATTACGAGAATTGACCCCGAAACGATGAGCAACCGGCCGAGTTCTGAAAGAAACGGAAGATCGTTTCTGCTAAATCGTTGTGCAAAACGACTCGTTCCTTAAGAAACGGTTTCTTCCTTCTAGAAACGGGAACGACCGTACAAAACGGCCATTTTCGTTCTGTCCTCGTTTCTTCTCCGTTTTTTCAAAGAAACGCAAACTCCGGTCACGTTTCTCACAACACAGCATAAGATCCCTTTGAAAGGGGTATCAGATATCTTGTGATTTCCATATTAACCCTTGACTGTATTAAACCAAACCTGTAGGTCGTCATACTAGTGGGATCAACACTGGTGTCAGAATATCTTTACCGTGCGCATATATATGCATTTTTATTTGAAATTTGGGGTTTACGCATGTTTATATCTATGGGCCACAATGATTTGCAAATTTACGGTAAAGATTGATTAAGGAGTGGTCGAACAAGGCGACGATTTCGCCCGGAGTTTTGCTTCTCCGGGGTCGTCCTTACACGACTCGCTTTTCCAGCTCTGTCCTTTTACTAGTTTTACGTGAGCAAATACAACTTGTAACATTGTTTTTCACCAGGCCCTCCATCTGGCGTCCTTCTAAATTTAGTAGCCATCTCTTCAGATGTATCGAACGACACCTTCCCACTTATTGCATACTAACTATTTATCATTTATCTATGCCATGCCATTTATTATGTATACTTTTAAAATAAACTAATATACACTTTCTTTTTTATATTTTACATATACTTATCCACTTATAATATAATATATACTTATTTAGAATATAATATATACTTATTTAGAATTATGTGTAAGTAAATTGTAAAATAAATTTCAAAATGTAATCAAAGTAATATATGAAAATTAATTAATATTTAAAAATAATTGAAAAGATATTTTTCGAAAATTAATTTTACCTATTAATTAATTTCTATTTGGTAAAAAACATTAAACATAGTTGTTTTTAAAATTTAAAAATTTGAATTTAGCAATTAAGTTTTTTATTTAAATATAAATTTAATCTTTTAAATTTAATGAATATATATAATAAATAAAAACCTTTAAAAAATACATCTTGAAAAGTTATTAAAAATTCCTAATTTTAAATCTTTTTTAAAATTTTAAGAAATGAAATTAATATTTTATAATATAGGTTTTAAATCAAATGTTTCTTATTATTCTTATTATATCAATTTATAAGTTTTAAGTTTATATATATGTATATAAGCATTTAACCTGGAAGACATAGATTTCGAGGTTAAGCGCTTAGCAAATAGAAAAGGCAAAAACATTGAAGGTTACCAAGCAGCAATCTTAAAAATTGGAGGGTGTGTCCTCATTCTGCACAAATCCACAAACTCTTTAATCTAGGAGTCAAGCAAGGGTTTCCTACACCTTGGACTAAAAGCCTCATTATTACTATTTTCAAAAGTGGTGATAAAAATGACCCCTCTAATTATGAGACTATTATGATTAGCCCTCTCTTAGCTATGTTATATGGTATTATCTTAGAAAATAGGATCAATGAATGGATAGAAATGGAAGGTAAGCGGCCTAAAGGCCAAGCAGGTTTTAGAAGGAATCATTTAACCACTCACCACCTCGTTACACTTAGGATCATTGCAGAGGAATGTCATGATAATAAGTCTGACCTATTTTGTTGCTTTGTGGATTTTAGAAAAGCTTTTGATACAGTGCCTAGAAATAACCCACGGAATAGGCTCGAGGAGCTTAAGATAATGAGGGGTGGAGAACAAATATAAATTGTAATATTGGAGTTAAACAAGGTTTACCCCTCTCCCCTACCTTTTTAGGCATTTACATTGAAAAGCTAGAAAATTACCTAGAAGCAGCAGACAAAAATCATGATTATAAAATCTAAGAATGACACATATGCTAATTTTATTTATGATAATAGAAATATAGAGGAAGTGCCTTCTTACAAGTATCTCCGAATTGATATTCACCACAAGCTCAATTGGAACTATAGTATTGAGAAAATGATTAATGGAGGGTGAAAAGCTTATTTTGGTTTTGGAAATAATTGTAAATTAACCAATATGGTCATGGGGGATAAAAGAAAGTTCCTCTTTGAAATTATTTTCATCCCTCTTATCTTGTATGGTTGTGAAGTATGGGGCTGCAACATTTCTAGAGAATCTTGGAGGAAGATTGAGCAAATCCATAAGTGCTTTATAACTTATAACCTCAGAATTAAAAGCAATACCCCTTATCACATTCTCCTCATAGAAGTGGGTATTTCCCCCATCGAGAGCATGGCTATGAATAGGTACATGATGTACAAGCATAAGATAAATAACATGGAAAATGAGAGACTTCCTAAAATTGCTTTAAACTCAAGTCAAAACCAACTACGCCTTAAGCGGTGTTGGTGTAAAGATACCGTGGCTTGGTTAAACCATTAGGGCATTGATGAAAATGACATTTTGCAATACATTGATTATGTCAAAATATTATCACTTCTAAGTTTAAGAGAAATTCTGGTGTGAAGAAAATTTAGCGGTTAAGAGAAAATTAAGATACTATAAGGAGGTCATTAATCCTAACTTGCAAGATCAAAAGTATCTCTGGGTAGTAACTAGCTCATGGAAGAAAATTAACATGGCCAAGATTAGAATGAACTCTCATGAACTCCATAGTGAAATATGACATTGGTATATTACTAAGACTCCATGGGTGAAAAGGGTTTTCCATATGTGTGAGTCTATGAGCATTGTGGATGAAAATCACTTTCTTAGAGTGCCTTTCTTACATCTACATTAGATCTGAGTTTCATAGTATTTGTTACAATACAAACCTTTATAACCTCCTAACTTGCCAAAACTATACTGAGCTTGGGAAGCTTCTTGGCAAGCTTTTTGAGCACACAAACAAGATTTTAAAATAAATCAAGTATTATCCTTCTTAAGGTATGATAGATCAAAGTTGGTCTCTGTGGACATTAATCATCATCATCATCATCATATATATATATATATATATATATATATATATATATATATATGGTATAAAAATGCAAAGGCATCAGCTAAATTGTTGGNGAAGTCACTTTGTATAGTAACTATAATATTAATTTAAATATTATTACATTTAAATTTAAGGAAAATTTGTGTTGTGATAATGAATTATATGATAAAGGAAATTAAGTTACTATAAGGAGGTGATGAATTCTAATCTAAATAATTAAAACTATCTCTTTGTTTTAACTACTGTAAAGAATAAATCAGCATGAACAAACTCTAAAAAGCTCCATAATGAAATAGACCCTAAAATGTCATGGGTAGAAAGATTTTGTTATTGAAAGAAGAGTATAAATTGGTAGATGTGTGTTTTAATGCTAATTCTACTACTCTCTTGTGCTTGTTTCAAGTTTTTTCAAAATCTCTAGGGTTGGTTGTTTTGATGCCTTGTCCTAGTCTATTGTTAAAAGCTTTTCCAACCTAGATTAATTAGATTAAAGTAAGTTAATATTAGTATGTTGTGTTTTGTCTAAGTGTTTAGCCACTTCCACCTTCCTATATGGAAGGAAAATATGGGAGTTAGATAAAAAATTAATATATATCTTTTTTAACCCCAGAATATATAATTGTCTTGCCTATAATTTTCTCTAGCCTACCATTACAAAACCTTTTCTCGGGAGGGGAAAATCCACTAATATGGATTTGTATGGAACATAATTAAAAAAACTCAGTACTCCCAACTTAATCTCTACTTGACCCTATTGTCAAACTAATTTAATTTATTCAACTTAAATTTGACTATTTGTACTTGAGTTAAATTCTCGAACATTGAGTCAAACTAGCAAGTAATAGTAGGTTAGATCCTCAATTATGAGTAATTCATATGGCAAATACATGAATATACAGTCCTAATATACAGTTTTTTCTTTTCCAAAATTATCATACATTTAACATATTTAATCTACAGTTTTTATAAAATTAATAAAAAATAAATAATTTTAAAAAATATTTACAAATATTCTATTTTGGTATTTATGTTTCACATAAATATAATTAAAATCTTATTTGTTTCAAATCAATATAAATACAAAATTCTATCAAATAATTATCCAGAATTTCATAATATTTTTAAAATATCTATAAAATATACTATATATTAAAATAATAATAACATAACATAAATTTATTGAATTTATTTAATATTATTACTAAAATTCATATTTTTAAAAGTAACAAAAAGGAACAGGTTTTTTAAACATTAAATTTTATTTTATTATTTAAGATTCATACACTATAGTATTTTTATTAAAAAAGAAAATATGCCATCTTTACACTGTACACATTTATAAGAATAAAAAAAACTGATAATAAAAGTCATTTAAAATCCATACGGTATATTATCTTTATACTCTAAACATTTATAATAATTAAAATTGATAATAAAAAACATAAATGACTACCAACATATAATATCAAAAATATTGCACAATAATCAAAGTTTTCAGCATGGATTACAAATTATACGCAATACAATAAACCCACAAAAATTTATAACCATACAAATTTCATAAAATCAAAATGCAGTAAGTATGCTCTGATACATTATTGAATAATTCCTTTGCCTGGTCCAAGGCCTGTCTGTTATTTGCACAACCCGGTGATTAATGTATTATAACTATGAATGTTTGGTTGACAACGAATTCACCATTCTATCAGCCACAGTGATTGGCTCTTAACCTTGCAACAAAAAAAAACAATGTTAAGTATAAGTGTGAATGTTGGGCCTGAAAAGATTTGGGTTAAAAGAATAGGAGAAGTGGCCACATACAAATACAAGAGCAGCAGGTAATCGTCCTTGAAAATCCTCTATGTGAGATGAGGTGTGCAGGCATTCGGTCTACCAGTCATTTGGCTGGGCTGGATATTGAGCGTGTTGGCAACGCTTCCATTTAGACTTTACAATTTGTACTCTCTGAGCATTCTAGATATGTGGCATCAGTTGACGCCTGCGATTATAGAAGAAGACCTTGACCTCCACCTAGTCCTACCCTGTAAGAAATTGCGTTTTCATTCAGATCTCCTGGTTAAAAGGAGAACGGATGCCTCACCCAATTTTTTGGTATTCAAAATAAAATGGAGAGCAGGTCTGGGAGATTTTGTAAATTCAATTCAGGCGCCTCTTTCAATTTCAAATTTCAAAACATGTATGTAATCAATGGCATGGGATGGCATGGATAAATGGATGGTATGCAATGAGTGGAATGAATGGGAAGATGTTGTTGGATACATTTGAAGAGACTGCTACTAAATTTAGAAGGACGGACGCCAGATGCAGGGCCCGGTGAAAAGCGAAGTTACCAGCTGCTCACGTGAAACCAGTGATGAGACAGAACTGAAAAAGCGAGTTGTCTAAGGAGTCAGGACGACTGGAGAAGGAAAACTCCGGGCGAAATGGTCGCCTTGTTAGACCACTCCATTGATTAACAATCATTCAAAATTCCACTACACAAACATTCAAATTTAAACTGAAAATATTATCAGAAAAAACCAAACATAAACAACTTTTTATTGAGAATAAACAACACCCCGCATCCCCAGGGCCCAGACCCCTTTGCTTTGAAAACATTCAAACAGTACAAGCCCAATAATTATCAGCATTCTGAATGAACTAATTAAACTAAATGGATACGATTTCACTCGATTACTTTGTCGGTCGATTAGAAATTTGTTGTCAAGGTCACCATTTATTATGAGAAAAAAGAATATAGGGTTTCGATAGAAGTGGTTTCACAGCGTTCTTTTGGAGTAATTTTAATCAGCTCGTACGGAACATTTACTTAAAAAAACCATCAATATTTCGTACATAGTAAATATATTCAATACAATTATTTTAAACCTAGGATTTTCATGAGGTGATGCAGTTAATCGATGTGGTATGATGCAGAAGTAACAATTAATAGCATTGAAACTTTAATTAGCTTAAAATCAAGAATATTGGGCACTGTAGCAGCTGTTTTAATTGAGTCATCAAACAATTGTATTTGTTTAATATATTTAATAGCTTTGAAACTTTAACTAGCTTAAAATAAAGTATATTGAGCTGCTGTTTTAATTGAGTGATCAAACAATTGTATTTGTTTAATATATTGTATGATGTTTTTAAACCAGAGTGGTTTTTTAGGATCTGTTTAACGACTGGACTTTTTGAATTTTCAGGTTGATTTTTGTAGGAATCTTGTCAATTTATTCTACAAAATCAGTAATTTTTGTTGTTTGTTGAGTCATTTAAACTTAGAAATAAAATTAGTTGATAAGAAAACTCTCAGCACCTCACACTCTGTAAGATCTAACAATTTTTTTGAACGTTTTGAAAAGTCGGTGAAGATTCATGGCAAAAAACTGGTAAACACAAACAGGATAGGTCAAAAAGTCCCTCTTTAAACAACTCGTTATTTTTAATGGTTGTATATTCGTGATTTTAATAATTGATGTATGATTATTGTCAGTTAAATTATTGGTGTTTCCTCGATATGTCATCGATGGCATATTTTGTCTCGTAAATAATTTGTTACAAATCATTTCCGGCCATGTCTATGCACAGTTTTAACAATGCCCAAGAATGAGTGACTTACTTGATTGACTTGTGATGGAAGAATGCATAGTAAATGTATTGTTAGTATTTATTTTAATAAGTTTAAGGTAGAAGTTATTTTATATTAAAGATATATTCCTCTAGATTATTTTAACTTTGGATATATTAAGTTAAAATAATTGAAAGTATTTTTTTTTGGACTTTTTAAATGATTTGAAATTAAAACTAATTTAAGTTCGTGTGCTCTTTATTGTTCATGTCATGGGTTGATAAAGATGGTTTTTAAATGATTTGATGTTAAAAGTAATTTAAATATAGTATCTATGTTATAGGTTGATATTTAGATAATATCTAATAATATTAGATATGATTTAATTTAAAAAGTTTATTTTTTTCCATGATGATTAGTATTTTTTTTCCATGAAAATTAGTATTTAGTATTTATAGCTTATTAAGTTTTTTATAACATTCTTCAATTTATGTTATTCCTGAATCTATCTAACCTAAATAGGACTAATGTGTTTGAATTTTAAATATTCTAATTATTTATAATATTTTTGGTGTTAAAATTTATATATATATATATATATATTAATTTTATATATATACATAAGTTGGGCTTAGATTTATCTATTTACAATTCAATCAAATTAAGAAATATAAATTTTAAGGTTATAGGAATTTTTCATGAGATTCTTTCTGTAACACTTGTTCAAAATTCTAAATAAACTAGTATATAAAATAAAAGACTAATGTATGGATAACTCATAGATGATGATGGATAACTTAGAGTTGAACCTCTTTAACTAGGAGAATATAATATTTTCTTTTTTACAAACTCTCTTCCATTCCATCACTATCTATCAATCATTTGATGTAGAATAAAAAAATATCTAAAATTGTGTGAGAGTGGTAGTTATTTTATATATATTAAGATGGTCGTGATAATGGTTATTAACATCTATTAAGACCAACTTTGTTTTAAATCTATGGTTAAAAAAGAATTCCTTATCTTTTTTTTCTTTAAAACCTTTATTCTAAATATTCCTAAATAGGCATAATTTCATGACTATAACAAATATTTTGAAATTTCCATTTATTATGGGTGTATGTAACATTTTAAAAGAACAACAACAAACATATTAATAAGATTAATATGTTTGGAATACATGGACATATGGATAATGTTTTTTTTGCTAAAGAATATGTCAATTACTTGTATCTAATAGTTAATATAATATAACAACCATTTAATTTGTGGTTGTTAATTTCATACTTGAAGTTAAGGTAATATTAGTATCTAATAGCTAATTTAAAAGTTAATATAAAGCTATTGTACTTAATATGGAATTCAACTAAACTCTCAAATACCATATGGAATTCAATATGAGGTGCAAATTACCATGCCAGAGAGCTCCTAATTGTAAAATATGGTTTGACTAAACCTTTTGCACATTAGCTGAACAACTCTTTTAACATATATATATATAATGGATATCCAAATATAGTTTTTTTTATTAATATTTTTTAAAACTCTACATGTTAATAGTGAGATATTAAGAAATTAGATAACTGGTCATATTGATTTGTGGAAATTACCTCTCCATATAAACTTTCTTTGAATTTTATTAAAAAATAAAAATAAACACAATTTTTATAACTAAATTATGAAAAATTGTTTAAATTAAATTTGATTATAATTTCACAATTATTTATAATAATATAATGAATTTAATAAAATAATGTATATTTCCTTTAATAAAATTATAAATTAAAACCCAAAATATATTTTTTAATTATATTATTATTATTATATAATATAACAACAACAAATTAAATTATAAATAAATTTAATATATTTTTTATTAAATTTTTGTTATATTAAAAAATCTGAAAAAAAACATTAAATTTTAATTAATTAAAAAAAAATACACATAAAATCCAAACATACCCAAAACAAAACATGCACAAAACGAAAAACACTTCTCCCAAGGTCGTGTACACAACTTTTCATAAAAGCAATCAGTTTTCGATACCAAGAGGGATGGATTCAGCGTTCAAAATTGAACCTTTCCCGGCCCTTCCAAAGCGTTCTAGCCCTTCCGAAGTGTAAAGTTAAAAATTGTCTTTCAAAAAAATTTAAAATATGAATTTTATCCTTCCAATTAAGAAGACATAATTTATATTAATTTTTCCAAAAAAGACAACATTTGAAATTACTCATCTATATAAATTTATCAATATGTTGAAATTCCTATGCTATAAAGTTCAACTTATTATTCAAAATTTTGGAAATATGATAAATGATAATCACTCATTCGTGTGATGCACTCAATGCTTAGTTCTGCAACATAACCTATAATCATTGATGACTACAAGGTACTAGCCATCGAGATGACTCCCCAGTCACTTGGGGCTATAATCTAAAGTGTGACAATGTGTCAACAACTACCACTATAAGAAGAAAGAAGAACTATTAGTCTACTACTAGGCCCAAAACGAGCTCAAAAAATTGTGTCTACTACCTATGTGAACCTCGTTACCAAGGTTCACTCTTTTTTAGTCAAAATGAAATTCAAAAGGCCCGTTTGATGAGTCCTCCTCTACAAGACTTCATTTCTTGCATGAATATCATTGACTCATGACAACTATAAACAAGACTCAAAGTCATGCAAATACAAATATGGCATGTAGCTAGGATCACATATAGAGAGGTGTCATTGGGCACACTATATGGAGAAACAATCATTATTAAAAAAATTAAAAAAACAATTGTTGGCTAAAGAATAATCTTCAATTTGATGGGTGGCATGATGGTGATACAATCTCCCTCCGTCCTTCCAAACATTTGTGGTTTCTCACAACATTTGTCCTCAATGCCACCAAAATACATATAAAAATTACTTGTCTTTAGATCCTCTTCCCTTGAAATTCTCATCTCATTGTCATAACTAAGGATTATTATGCATGCACATCCTCACAGGTTATAATACAAATTGATTCAAGGTGTAGAGACAACCATAAAATATTAAATGTGTCAACACTCAAAGAGTAAGAGGCAACTATAAGTAAACTTCTTATATTAAATTTACCATATAAGTCTTTAATTAACACTATCAACTCAGATTTGACACGTTGGATTATTGTGATATTCTTATCACTCCTTACCAATGCGATTGCAAGGAATTCTTTAAAGGCGAAGTCCATAATTTTAGGTCTTCTTCCTCATTATCATGCCTTTTGGTAAGACACAAAAGAAGGTAGTGGCTTGCATCAGCATGTAAAAAAGTTTCCACATAGAGGCATACACATTAATTGTTTTCATTAAATAAGTTAAATTCCTACCCGTGGATTCATTGAATCATGGACTAAAAAACACAACAAATCTTAGAGCCGTGATCCCTCAATTACTGACACCTAGAACTTTATCAAATCCAACCATTAATAAACTTCTTTTGGTATTTTGGCTCATTTTAAAAGGCAGTAAGACATGCACTAAGTTGCAAGGATTCAATTGACTTACATGTATGCTTTCACTAAAAGTGTTGAACAAAATTTTTTGATGCCACCATCCTCGTTATGCTAGCTTTGCTAACTTGCTTGGTATGTAGGTAAAATTCTTTTAATGTTTTCTGAGTAATGTATTATTTTTTCTTAGGTACCCAATCCTTATCATTCTTACATCTTTCAAGCTTGGATTTCAAGTGGATGCCCCAATATGGTTATGGCATAGTTTAAGTAGTTTTTTTTGTACAATGAAGTGTGCTCCAAGTGAAAAAAGTACAATATAATAGTTGTGTTAATTAATGATACACATGACAACTTCATGTGTTCAAAATAAGTTTTTATTGAAAATATATCATTTTTTTATATAAATATTAAGAGGTACTTAATTGTTAAAAATTATAAAAGTTTGAAAAAACAATAATTTTTATTTTCCATTTTTTTATTAAAAAATTAAGCTAATTTATGCAATAATTTATATTGCCATCATCTTTGAAAGGATCCTAGAATAAATGCCCTTCCCATTGAAATTAAGACCCACCCTCCAAATTTTGGATGATTCTGAGGTTCCAAATTCCAATAAGTAGTGCAATTAACGAGAATAACTCGTGAACTTTTCTTAAACTAAACTTTTCCATGTGTGGAAAATCCAACTCTAAGAAGTAGCTAGTGCAATTAACGAGAATAACTAATGAACTTTTCTTAAACTAAACTACTCCATGTGTAGGGAAACTCAACTTTAAGAAGTTTTATTTTACTTTAGGTTTTGAAGGCGGTTCCATCTATTTATACAATAGTAAATTTTACCATAAAAACCTTGATAGTGAGTAGATTCCAACAAAACTAACCCCATAAGTCCAAAACATGGAGCCATAAGTGGAGCTCGCACAATGAGATATCATAAGCTTAAATTCACGTGTTAACGACGTACACAGATGGTTTTGGAAAACCAATGGCTAACTAGTAACAACTGGACGACGATAACAAAACCACTTGTCGTAGAGGAGAGAAGCTGTGACTTAGGCATGAGGGAGGGATGGCCGCATTGAAAACCAATGGTTAACTGTCAGTATCCAGTGTTACTCAGTACTAAACCAGCGGAGCATTTGGGCCTTCACAACAGGATATCGCTCCAAAAAACTATGCTCCCTATCTTTCCATGTGAACCCATACTCTTCCCTGAGGTGTACATTAATTTACATTTGAAATGCCAGGAACTTAGTCTACGACAAAGTGGTCGGCATCTGTAACTATTTATTTCATTCCATGTAGAACTGAACACAACCTAAATGCAGGAAAAAACATCGTTGAAGGCGCTGTAGGCCGATTTGTTCTTGCTAGACCCTCACATATATATTAAAGTTTCTGACTTCTTTATTAGCTTTAAAATTAAGGTATATATATATATATATATATATATATATATATATATACTGTCTACAATCTCAGTGTCTGACCGTTTTGTTGTGTTAGTGATTTGAAGAATCGAAGTAATCCATTAATCATTATTTTGTTGTGAAGAAAATGGTGTTGAAACTGCCTATGGAGGACGAGAGAAGGAAAAGAAGAGCTATGACGCTAAGAAAATTGGCGTACAAAGCAGAGTTGCTGAGCTTGGGTCCTGCCAACGAAGAGAAAAATGACGCTAAGGAGGAGGATCAGAACACAAATAATGTTGTAGAGCTAGCAGCTCCCACGGATGCGTGCTATGCGAAACCATATGGCCACGTTATTTGTGATGAGGGATATTACTCGTACACTATTGTGACAGAGGACTACCCTGCTCCCTGCACTATCTTATGATAAAATTAATCACTAAACCTGAATACTACCTTATTGTATCTAATTCGACCAATCATATAAATGGATTTTAACGAGATGTTGTGATATAAACACTTGTAAATCTCGTAAATGAGGTGATTGGGACCGGGCGCACTGTTTTACAGAGCCTTTCAATTTCTATAACCATTTTTTTTAGAAAAATCCATATTCATTAATTTTTGTTATATTTATTAAATGGTTTTAGCAGTGTTTACATTTTGTTTTTGCATCTAAGGTGTTTTATACAACAATTTTGGTAAGATGTGGAATGTGTAAAAAATAATTAATACAACTAAAAATTTGTATTAAATTTTATCGACTTAAATATTATTAAGAAATTTAGCAACTTAATTTGTTCTGGTGAACATTAGAAATTACAAGTTGAGTGCAGTGTTCACATTATTCTCCAACTTTATTTATCTGTACTTATCACTTCTATGTTTTTTTTTAAACTTCTATAAACTCAATCTAAACATAATAGTAAAAACATATTTTCTACTACAGCAGAAATTCTAAAATATAAACACTTAATAAATCCAAAATAATTTTTTATTAAAAAAGGGGCTCATTTATATTTATATATTGATTTAATATAATATCAATCCAAATTAAATTAACTTTATGTTATTAAAGAGAGTGAAATATATATATATATATATATATATATACATATATATACATATTAGGTTGAGTTATCAATATTATGGTCAGTTCTAAAAATGGCTGTAGAAAAGAATGTAAGAGACCTACAAATATGAGGGGACTCTAAAATGACCATAGATTGGGCAAATGACAAAGTGCAAATAAATGCCCCTCATCTACAACACCTATTAAGAGCAATAAGAAGCCAATTGGAAAAATTTAATTCTTCTTTCCAACACATATATCGGGAGTTTAATGAAGAAGCACACAAGCTGTCAAAAGAAGCCTTATTGCTACACCTAGGGTTAATGACCATAAAAGATCATGAAAATAATCTTTTGGTAAACCAATATGTAAGACCTTGAATGGAAAATGGGATGCGTCAATTTTCTCCAAAAACCAAGACAAATGCAGTCAATTTTGTCTCTGGTTCATGATGGGTACAACAAACTCCTCACATAAAGGATGCTGAGGGTGGGGCTTGTGCTAGGAGGCACACGCTGAGATTTTTGAAAGATTTTGGATCCAAAGATGATTAGAGCATAAGGATTAAGGAATGAAACCTCAGTGATCAATTGATGTATTTTTGTATAAGAACAAAGCAATGCTGAAAGTTCTGATAGGTATGAAAAGTTAACCGAGCATCTTTTGAAGTTAAATTTCAAAAATTTTGATCTTGATGATGCAACACTATTTATAAAGAAATTTGGAAGATCTGTTGTGTATTTTGTGGTGTACGTAGATGATCTTTTGATGACAGGGAACAATGAGAGCTATATAGCATCCATAAAGAAAGATTTGAAAAACATCTTTGAAATGACAGATATGGGACATCTCCACTATTACTTAGGAATTGAAGTCACTCAACATCCCAAGTACATATTCCTATCTCAGAAAAAATATGTTGGAGAACTACTAAACAAATTTTGCATGACAGAATGCAATCCTATATCTACTCCAATGGAACAGAAAATGAAGTTCACATCAAGCGAAGGAAAAGAATTTGAAGATGCAACCAAGTATCGACAACTTGTAGGAAGTCTTATCTACCTTACAACAACTAGACCAGATATTTCTTATGTTGCTGGCATACTTTCAAGGTTCATGCATAAACCTTGTGAAGGATACTGGTCAGCTGCAAAGAGGGTTCTAAGATACTTGAAGGGGACTCAAGACGTTGGACTCAAGTACTCTAAAGTGGATGATTCAAACTTATTGGGTACTCAGACTCAGATTTTGATGGCGATAAGGAGACACGAGTATCAACTTCTGGATACACTATGAGTCTTGGATCAGCAGCTGTCTCATGGAGATCACGCAAACAATCAGTTCCAACAGATTCAACAATAGAAGCAGAATATGTGGCTGCGGCTGAAGCAACGAAAGAAATAGTATGGCTCAGGAAGATACTTGAAGATTTGCAAGAAAAACAAGAGAACTCCACTCCATTGTTGGTCGACAATACTTCTGCAATCAAGCTGGCTAAGAATCCTAGATTCCATGATCGAACCAAACACATCAACACAAAGTATCATTTGATTCGACATCATGTAGAGGCCAAGAGAATCCATCTTCGACATTGTTCCACAAATGATCAAATTGCAGACATCTTCACCAAAGCGCTTGGACGAGAAAAGTTTGAAAGATTCAGAAACATGCTCGGACTTACGAACACCCCTTCGGATTAAGAGGGGGATTGTTAGAATATAATCCGTAGGGATAATATATTGTAAATAAATAAAGAAATCTGAATAGTTAGGAAGCCGAAAAGGCTGGGCGGAAGGTGAAACACAACCGTCACATGTAAGATATAAAAGAATGCATTAGCAATGGAATAATATGGAATCGGGAGTTATACCTATCACCCATAACAAGACAAATCGACAAATCGACAAATCTCCACTAATTTTTTTACTATGGTTACAAGCAAATTCCAATTGTCGAAATCTGCGTCGACAAATCTACACTAATATTTTTAGTATGGTTACAGGCAAAATTCCAATTGTCGAAATCAGCGTGGCTTTGCTTATGATTTCATCATGCTCAAGGAGTTTTGGGGTTTTCGAATAACTATTAGAAAAATTCGGAAGAGATTGGATCGACCAAAATAAGAGAAAGTTGGAGGAAGTTAGTCATAGTTTTGTTGATATGGCAAACATTCATAAAATTGGGTCACCATTGACCATAAAAGTATGTTTTTTTTTAATAAAACTGAATCAATTATTTAGATCTGAATTTTTATCACTATGCCAAATTCTAAAATTTTCTTGACTAAAGACATGTATGGGAGGAAGTTAACAATATTTTTTATACAAATTTTTGTAAAGCATATTGCAAACATTCATAAAACTGGGTCACCGTCCAAGATAAAAATATACTTCAAGGTTTTCTTTAATTAAAATTTGAAACAGCTAATTGCATCAACTTTTTTTATCAAAATTATAAATGAATGAAAATTATAAGCCAAATTCCATGACAAAGAAATAGAGTTGTCTAAAGAGGGGATTAATTTTTTGACCTTTGTTTTAGGCTAGTTTTTATCAGTTTTTTTAGTAAATTTTCAAAACTTTAAAAAATACTACTAAATCTTACAAAATGGAGGTGTTGAGAGTTCTTCGGTAAGTTAATTTCATTTTTGAATTTAATATCACCCAACAAACAATTAAAATTACAAATTTTGTAAATTAAATTCACCCGACATAACAGCTTTGTCATGATTAAATAATTTCCATGTCCATGCGCGAATCACGCTAAATTAGCTGGCTGATGAACGAAAAATATCTAAAACTACTTTTCATACGATGACGAAGCTTTGGTTAAAAAAAAATCGAGCAAAAATAATCCAACGAGGATAAGAGGTTTTCTTCATTTAATTTATGGCGGTGAATTCTAAACCACAAGTTAAGCGTTAAGGGTTACACATTATCAGTTATTCATGTATCGATTATCTTCTATATATATTGTCTCGTTTTCTTATAACTTAGAAAGAAAGAAAAAAATTCCATTCATTGTAAAATAAGCCAAACCAAAAATCACATGACACAATTAGACAAACACAATCATGCTAGAACTGAAAGCCATCATCAAAATCTAAACACAATCATGAAAACTGAAGCCTGTATCGTCAAAATCTAAACACAATCATGAAAACTTAAAACTGCAGGTGTCAAACACAATCATGAAAACTGAATGTGTCAAACACAATCATCAAAACTGAAAAATGCAGTCGTAAACACAATCATCAAAACTGAAAATTGGAGTTGCAGTTATTATTGCACTGGCAGTGAAAGCCATATTAATTCAACGATAAGAACAAGCTGTTCCTTTCAACTTGGACATGTACTTCACAGCCTGGTTGGCCACTTCGAAAGGAACATAAATAAGCAGGACAGTGTGGCCCAAGACCATTAGAGAGTTTCAAATCCGGGATTAAGTAAGATTGTTTCAAATGGTTGACATTACACAGTTATCAAAACTGGAGGTATTGTCGTTGAAGCGTCGTCCCTTACCATCAAACAGTATATAATCGCCTGTCACAGTTTGTCAGCTGCTTGTCATTACAACAGTCATGGAAAAGCTATCATCCATTTCAAAGAATTTAGGTTTTTTGGAAGCACTTAGTGTTTCTAAAGATTCATGATGAGCAATGCAATGTACCCCTACAAGATTATGCGCATCCTTATATATTTAATATATCGTTGAAAAAAAGGGCTATTTTCAGTGAATTTTCAAAACCGATGAAACATTATCAAATCTTGAGTGGGGGTGTTGGAGGTTTTCATGTCACATGATTTCATTTCTGTTATTAAAATCACCCAACAAACAACATCATTTACAGATCTTGTAAATTAAATTTACCTAATTCTTACATAAAATCAACTTCAAAATCAAAATAATTACTTGAAAATCAAAATAATTCCATGTTTAGAAGGCTCACTTATTAATATTTTACCTTGATTTGACATAGTATATTAATTTCTTTCTACCATCACAAACATCTACGATCTTTAAAAATTGTGAAATTAATACTCCAACCACTTTGATTAAATACATATAAGGCCTAAACTATAAGATATTTCTTTACATTGTGATATACACTTCAATCTAAATCAATGGAAAAAAATACTATATGATGTTCTTGCAATTTGTAACTCTTCAAAATATTGAGATATAACACAAATGAATTATTATAAGATATTTTCTTTTAAAGTTTAAAGAAATATCTCATAATAATTCATTTGTATTAATTCAATGAAAAAAATACTAACAAAAATGAACTATTTTGCAGCCATCTGAGCCATATATTTTTTGGGCATGTTTTGTGTAGATGCAAAGGATTCATATTTTAAAATGAATAAATATGTTTGCATAATCTAATAGTTATAAATATGTTTGCATAATATAATAGTTGTGATGACTTTTTAGTTGTTTCTATAGTCAATGTATTCAAATTATTTTAATTTATTTTTTTGTTCTTTCATTTTTATACAAGGTTTTTTATATAAAGTTCATGTATTCTCTAATATATATTCTCAAAAATTAGTTAAGTGAATAATTAACTAATGGAAAATAACTTCATATTAAAAGTATATAATGAATATTGAAGATGAATGATGATGCTTTACAACTATATTGATATAACTTTATATAAAGGAAATGGTACATTCTTTAAGTTTTTTTTAATTAATTATTTCTATTTGTTAATTACTAATATTAATATATATTAATATTTGTAATTAATATATATTAATATTAATAATTAATATTAATATTAAATGTTTATATATATATATATA
>LPNX011080635.1:0-35184 GCA_001517045.1 Pseudotsuga menziesii
ACTTGGAAAACTAGATTAGTAGAAAACTAGAAGTTTTTGATATTATCTAGAAGTTATGAATATATTTTCAATCTAGGGGGTTTACTGTAAGAGTACTAAGATGTATAATTAGAAAAAAAAGGAAAATTCCATCCCTTAAATCTTAATCTTTTTCGACTCTCATTAGGAGGAATTAACACAATCTTTGCTATGACTTCGCCATTGGCTTGTCTCTCTATTCTAAGAGGATATTGTTTCCACCATCTCAAAACTCTAACTTGGATCGTAGGATTTCTCAAAGAAGACAATCCTACAGGTACACATTTCCAAAATGTTCAACTTTACATCCACGATGTGTATGTGAACTTGAGTTTCATCTAACTAAAGCACAATTTCATTGTGGACATCTATTGGTGTTGGTGAAATAGAGGCCTAATACCCAATTCAAGATTGAACATCTTTCCCCCTTACCCCTTCTCACTTGATTCCCACTTCTCTCTCTACCTATCATGATAGCAGTCAACAAGTCTAGAAAACCTATACGACAAGAAGAACCACATCGCAACGACATCCAAGGAATTAACCTAACAAAAGAAAGAGATGAGAGAGACCCCCTTCTTACCTCCCCATTCAAGCCAAACCAATTTAAGTGAAACATAGAGAGATCCTAATGTTGACTTAAACCTATCAATCCATAGCAGTTGAACACAAAATCCGAGTCTCTATCTCCATTATCATCCATAATTTATTTGTCCTTTTCAACTACTATTCTCTACATTACCCTTTCGTCATTCTACTGCCTCAAGCCTTCATTACTTGTCTTCACCATAAACCTCTCCATAATTACTTGCATGTAATTTTTGTCCTCTTCTTGTGACACATATCCCTTGTAACCCATGCCCAAGGATACCTACAAGGGGCAAAGTATATTTCTCAGACCTCTACTAGTCCCTTCGTTCCTCCCTACCACCCCATCTAAGGAATATGCATCTTTGTAGCCAAGAAAATGGAAGTCATGTGTTAATTGAGTATTTGAGACTATTCTCTAGTATGAGTCTAGAGTGATCACTCCTCTAAATGTGCCCTTGTTTTCCCATTGATCCAATACCAGATTGGGAGTTCTCTTAATATGAGAAGGAACCACGGTTGAGATTTGAGGTAATAAAGAAGTTAATTTTTATAATCGTGCCTATAAATGCCAATTATCGAAGACCCTATGAGGAACTCAGTTTTTTTTAAGATTTTTCAAAGCATTTGCTTCATGACATTAGAGTCTCCCATTGTGTTGGATCTGAGATCCACAAAGAAAATAATATACAGAATTTAATAACAAACATTCAACAATGAACACAAGGTTTACTATGGTAAAACCCTCGAGAGGGAAACATCCACGGAGCAATGGTATTGGTCTTTCTTATTATTCAATGAATGAATATTACAACAGCTTACAACTCTCCGACTCTTCTCTACTAGAATACAAGAAATATATACATTTCTTTCACGATTACTATTAACTGAACAAACTAAATTAATTTGGTAAGTTAGTTATGCAGCCACAGAGAGAACGGTTGTCACCCGTTTCCAACAATATTGACCTTGACAACAATTTACCTGATACCTTGCTCATTTCTCTATTCATCACCTTTCCTGCAATCCTAGAGAAGCTAGGCACCACCGTAGCTTCTCTAAAGTAGCCGGCTTTGTGAACATGTCTGTACTATTCTCTTTAGTGTGAACCTTTTCAAGAAACACTCCACCTTCATCAACAACATGTCTAACAAAATGGTATTTTACGGGAATATGCTTTGTCTTACTATGATAAGCTAGATTTTTATCCAAATGAATAGCACTTTGACTATCACAAAAAACTTTTATAGTGTTCTAAACTTTTCCTAACTCACCCAGCAAACCTTTTAACCAGACTGCCTCTTTGCAAGCATGTGAAGCAGCTATATATTCTGCTTCTATAGTGGAAAAAGAAACAATATTCTGAAGCTTTGACATCCAACTAATAGCTCCACTTGAAAGAGTAAATACATAACCTGAAGTGGACCTCCTCTTGTCCAAATCACCTGCAAAATCAGAATCAACATAACCACAAACGTCATCACTACAACCATCAAAAGTGATACAATAGTTGCTTGTGCCTCTTAGATATTGAAGCACCCATTTCACTGCTGCCCAATGCTCTTTTCCTGGATTTTCCATGTATCTACTGACAACACCAATTGCATGTGAAATATCTAGTCTTGTACTTATCATCGCATACATTAGACTTCCTACTGCATTAGCATATGGTATATGAGACATATACTGCTTTTCTTCATCATTTTTAGGAATCAAACCTGAAGAAAGCTTGAAATGAGAAGCTAAAGGGATATTAACAAGTTTCACCTTATTCATACCGAATCTCTGAAGTATTTTCTCCACATACTTCTTTTGTGATAACCACAGCTTGCCATTTTTCCTATCTCTATGTATCTGCATGCCCAAGATCTGATTTGCTGCTCCTAGATCCTTCATATCAAATGTCCTAGACAACTGAGCCTTTAACCTATTGATTTCAAACATGCTCTTTCTTGCAACAAGCATATCATCAACATATAACACCAAAATAATGAACATGTCATTTTCCAACTTTTTAAAGTACACACAATGATCATACTCACTCCTGGTAAAATTCTGACACACCATGAAAGAATCAAACTTCTTGTACCATTGCCTGGGAGACTACCTCAGGCCATACAATGACTGTTTGAGCTTGCAAACAAACCTCTTGTTGCGATTCTGAACGAACCCTTCTGGTTGTTCCATGAAAATTTCCTCTTCTAAATCCCCATGTAAGAAAGTTGTTTTGACATCTAGCTGCTCCAACTCCAAAGCAACTAGTGCTAACAAAATTCTGATAGAAACAAGTTTTACAACTGGTGAAAATATCTCATGAAAGTCAATACCTTCTTTCTGAGAAAATCCTTTTGCAACCAGTCTCGCTTTGTACTTCGGTACAATGTCATCAGGTCCTTTCTTCAATTTGTACACCCATTTGCAGCCAACCACTTTCCTACTCTTTGGAAGTTCCACAAGATCCCATGTCTTGTTCTTTGCTAAAGAATCCATTTTTTCTTTCATTGCAAGTTTCCATCTATCACCATCAGCCACTGTCAATGCTTCCAAGTAACTGTCAGGTTCTCCTTCATTAGAAATTAAAGCAACATATATGACAAAATCATCATACCTCTTTGGAAAAGTTCTGGCCTGTGTAGACCTTCGTAAAGTTTGTTGTGGTGTCTCCTCTATTTCTGTCTGATCATCATCTTGTTCCTGAGGAGTGTCCACATTAATATCCTCTTCCTGGACATCCTCATGATTCCCCTTTGTAGATGACTGAGTATCAAACTGAACTTGCTGAAACTGTGGTACATTAGCCTGTTTCAAATCATTACTCACATCTAAATTTGATAGAGAAATTCATTAAATGTTACATCTCTGTTTATGATGATTTTGTGGATAGTAGGATTCCACAATCTATATCCCTTAATACCATCACCATATCCAACAAAGATTAATTTTCTTGATTTAGAATCTAATTTGGACAGCTAATTTTTGGGAATAAGAGCATATGCTTCACAACCAAATACTCTAAGATTAGAATAATCACATTTTGACCTGTCCATACCTCTTCCTGAATTTTGCAGTCAATGGCCATTGATGGTGATCGATTAACCAGGTAACAAGCTATAAGCAATGCCTCTCCCCACAATTCCTACTGCAAGTTTGCATTATTGAGCATACTCCTTTCTCTTTCAAGAAGAGTCATGTTCATGCGTTCAGCAACGCCATTCTGCTGCAGAGTGTAAACAGTGGTCTTATGCCTCTCAATCCCATCCTTCTTGCAATAATTATCAAATTCCTTAGAAGTAAACTCAGTTCCATTATCTGTTCTAAGACATTTAATGAACCTACCAGTGCTCTTTTCAACCAAAGCTCTAAACTGCTTAATTATATAAAAAACATCAGCTTTTTTCTTTAACAAATAGATCCATACTTTCCTCCAGTAATCGTCTATAAAACTGACGAAATATGATGATCCCCCATAAGAAATTTTAGGATATGGTCCCCATAGATCAGAATGAATATAGTCTAGGATACCTTTACTAGTGTGTTTTCCATATTTAAATTTTTTTCTAGCTTGTTTACCATAAACACAATGCTCACAAAAATTCAAATCTACACATTTTAAACTAGGAAGCAACTTTCGATCAGCAAGTACCTTCATTCCTATTTCTCTGATATGACCTAACCGCTGATGCCATAGACGAGTGAAATTTGCTGCACCAACTGATGCTACTGTTGCTTGATCGATTTCCGTTCTCCCTTCAAGTTTATACAGGTTCTTGACTCTGTTTGCCTTCATAACAACCAAGATACCTTTCGATATCTTCATAACTCCACCTTGAAATGCAAATTTGTAACCAGCATCATCAAGAACTCCCATTGATATCAAGTTCTTCCTTAGTTCAGGTACATGTCTCACATCTGTTAGAGTTCTAACAATCCCATCATACATTTTAATTCTGATACTCCCTATCCCAACAGTTTTACATTAACATTATTTCCCATATAAACTATACTGTCATCTACAGATTGGTATTTGTGAAACCAACTTCTATGAAGACACATGTGATGAGATGCTCCAGAATCAATTAACCAACCATAATGATATTCTGAGACATTAGAAGTAGTTAATACCTCATCAATCATACCTGAATCATTTTCTGCTATGTTTGCCTCATTTGTAGAGTTCTCCTCCCTAAAAGATTGCTTGCATTTCCAGCATTCTTTCTTAAGATTTCCTGCTTTATTGCAAAACCAACACTTCAAATTACTCTTTTTTCCCTTCGACTTTGATCTTGATGTACCCCTTGAATGTTGTCCTCTTTCACGGGTTCTTCCCCTGGCTATCATTACTTCTGATGTCGAGTTTTCAAGACTAGATTTATTTCGAGTTTCCTCAAAAATTAAGGCTCCCACAACATCATCAAAGGTAGTAGATTCAACAAAACTAAAACTGATAGAGGTTACAAAATGTGCCCATGACTCGGGCAGAGAGCACAACATTAAAATTGCCTTGTTTTCAGAACTAATAGTATCTTCCATACTAGACAACTAACAAACAAGAGTATTGAATGCATTCAAGTGATCAGAAATTTTTGTACCTTCTTTCATATGCAAGGTAAATAACTGCCGCTTCAGGAGGATTTTATTTGTCAAGGATTTAGTCATATACAAACTTTCCAGTTTTGTCCTCAGACCTGCTGCTGTAGTTTCAAACACAATATTAAATAAAACATCATCGGCCAAGCATAATGGAATAGCACTCAGAGCTTTTTTATCTATCTCATTCCAGTCTTCATTGGACATATCATAGTGTTTCTTGGTTTTCCCTACCAGTGCCTTTGCCACTCCTTGCTGAACCAGCATATCCCTCATCTTGACCTTCCATAACTTGAAATTATTGCTCCCATTGAATTTTTCAATTTCAAATTTAAAAATCTTTGTTTTTTCCATTTTCTCAAGAAATTTTCAATGAACCAATTTCAGCCTTCCAAAAAAATAAAATTTATTCCAATTTTTTTTTTATTATTCCAAACTTTTGATAAAACTTGCCACACAAAGCTTGACTTCCAATATATATAAATATACATATTTAGGCTTAACTTCCAATTTATATATATATATAACAATATATCTATATAAATATATATATTCAGACTTTTTGAAAAAATAGCATCAAACTTAGCAGGCTCCTTCAACGGCAACCTCCAGCACTGAGCACACTTCGGTAGGCAGATGTAAAACTCCTCACTTCAATCAGCGAGCTCATCGAGCTTCTTGGTGCAGAGATGAGATGATTTCTTCAGAGACTTCTCTTCTCTTTCGCCCAAACCCAGCAACCAACAGCACGTAGTCTCAGATCACTCTTTAGTCTCCACGCTCAGCAATCAGCAACATGCACGTTCTGCCAGCTTTCTCCTACGGTGACTGAGTTCTCCACCGGCTTCTTCACAGCATCATCATGGCTGAACTCTCAGCAATCAGTTCCAGTCATGTCTCTTAGCACTCTGGCTCTGATACCACTTGTTGGATCTGAGATCCACAAAGAAAATAATATACATAATTTAATAACAGACATTCAACAATGAACACAAGGTTTACTGTGGTAAAAACCCCGAGAGGGAAACTTCCACAAAGCAATGGTATCAGTCTTCCTTATTATTCAATGAATGAAGATTACAATAGCTTACAACTCTCTGACTCTTCTCTACTAGAATACAAGAAATATATACATTTGTTTCATAGTTACTATTAACTGAACAAACTAAATTAATTCGGTAAGTTAGTTATTCAGCCACCGAGAGAATGGTTGTCACCCATTTCCAACACATTTCCATTGCCACTATATTCTTGAAGCCTTTTTGTAATTGTGATTCTCATTATATTAACACAAATACCAATGGTGATGAGCAAGCTTCAAATTTAAAGCCTTTGAAGCCCTTCAAAGGCCATTTTAAACATCATAGAAGGCCACAAGGAATTTTACCATGCAAAAAAAAAATAGTTTCATTTCCAGCACTTCAATAATGAAATTGAGTAAGCTTCGGTAAATTTGCAACATAAGGGAAGCTACAAAATTTTACTATCCAAGGATTCATTGGACTAGGGGAGAGTCGGAACTCAGATTCTTCCCAAGTGCTCTTGAATAGTCAGATCATGGATGAGGATCTCAGTCCCAATCGACATGGACCACGGTGGGCCACTAGGATGCTTAGTGCCAAGCTCAAGTCGGTGAGTCAGGATTGTGACTCATGATTCGATATTCACTTTCAAAGCATTTAATGTCATTAGCATGCATTACTGATTCACCAACTTCATTAAATCTTGGTATGAGATGATGCCATCGGCCAACTCAATTTTCCATATGTCATGTTATTGTTCACCAAGTCACATGATCTCACAACTTACAAGTCACTTGAGTATTTGAGTATATGATGTGAAATTAAATACTCATATGAGTCATATCTACGGATAGTGAATTGATTTCATCACCCTCCACTGTCAAGGCTCCGTAAGGAAAAACTAATGGTATTGTTTTTGGCTTACAACTTACAAGTTGCAATTTACAATGCATTGAGCAATCTTTGCCAGATTTACAAGTTGCTATTTACAATGCATTGAGCAATCTTTGCTAGATTTGAACCTAACCTGGTCCAATGCAGGGTATGTAAGTTTCCAGAACAAGGTTTCACCCAGTGCTAGACATTTCTATTATGACCATCACAAGACTACAATGACAGATCTTTGGTAGCAACCTAGCAGCACGCCGCCCTTTGTTTGTGCTCATGAATCATATCCTATACTAGTTAGTCCAGGATTCTAGGATTTATTCCAATTTCCATACATTTACTGGCGTCATAATCATTTGAATCAGCGCTCCCAGTCTCCCATGGTCCACCTAGGCCACTTAGTCTACCTGTCTGATTGGAGGAAGGGGGTTAGGCAGTAGAGACAAAGGAAAATGGAATGGAGGGCCAGCCAAAGAGAATAGTTGTACAATAAAAATATAGTCATCTCTAAAAGAAATGAAAGAATTTTGCATATACCTAACTGAATATTATCATTACTTAATTTTTTGGGATGCTTACACGGTAAGTCTTTCGTCCGAGCTTTTTATGAGGGTTTCCAATGTCTACAATGGCTATGATTTAGAGAGGCTCATTCCCATCATTATAGCACCAGAGGGTTTCTCCTGCAAATATCGCTATTACGTCTCCCCTCCTCACTCACCTCACATTTTGACTTGAGTCCTCTTGTTCTTCTTCTTCTTCCTCCCATGGGATCTCTGATCTATGCCTTGAGCACCTTCATACTGAAGAATGATCTCTAAAAGTCTATGGAAACCTTGGGAAAACAATACCCAGCTTTCCATCACCTGCACAGATATATCTATGTTATGTAGAAGCAATTGTAAAATGTTTTTTTTTGTAATCATGTGAAATACACAAACATGCATTTGCCTACCTCGGGCAAGGTAAACCAGCTCAAGAGCGTTGGGATATTGTGGAATTGAGATGGCGTTGCTTCCGATCATCTTTCTGTAGAAGGAAATGGTTTCACACTCTAATTCGTCATTGCCTTTTGCGGTGGGCAACTTGAAGGTTCCACCTTTTTCACATGTAGGAGCAAGAGAAGCAAAGGTAGAACATTGGGTAGGCTGGATTGAGATTCCCTAAACTTAAAGAGATAGGTGAAGTCTATGAAAAGAAACATTATTTTGGGTTTACGAGTATAGGACAGTCAGAGGTCGGGACTCAGACTCTCAACTCTCCAATTCTATGCTTCAGTGTCTCCCTAATTTCTATTTCCTCCAGAAGATTATGCAGAGCTAAGTTGTCGACTTGGTTGTCGTGAATTTACAGGTATGCATAGCATTTTACATTTGTGTAACATTTTATATGTGGATAAAAGTTAAATGTGTTTCTTGTTGAAGTTCCTTCTGTTTCTATAAATATAAGGGTTTAGAATTTCTCAATCCAAAATGTTCTTTGAAATTTGTAATGTATTATGCGATTGTGTTTCCGCCAGACTAAGTCTCGAATACTCAATAGATGTAACCTTAAAAAACCCAATATTTAAATAAAATCAGAACCAAAATAATGTATAATTTTCATAGTCTAGGACCACAACTTCGTTTGGGTGGAGGAGCAAGAAGAAAGAGCCTTGTATTTGAGTTCCAAATCTGTCAATGTTATTTATCTGCCATAAATTGTAAACATTAGGTTGAAAGAAAGAACAATATTTGAATATAAGTGTTTGAATTGTTCCAATTTCCTTAATGAAATCCAATAGTTGAAAGCATAAAATATTTAACAACCGACACTGTAAATGTTGTATAATCTGACCCCTTTATTTTCTTGTCAGCCTTCTAATAATGGAAACAAGAAGTACAAATTGTCTACCAATATATCTAAACAAGGGAATCCCTCGACGGACGTTGATGAATGAGGGACTGGGAGTGCAATGATCTAGCGAAGAACATGATTTCAACATCCTCGTTGTCGCAAACCTCCCAAACGTGTGTTTATGATTAGTCTTCCTTGTTGACTTTGGTAGAAACTAGACACCCAACTTGTAGTGATATTTGTTGGAGAATTTAAAGTTCTTCCTTATAGTGGACTAATAAATACTTAACCTTTTCGATAGGGTTGATAAACTTGATATAGATTGGAGGGACTATCCATAATCTACCCAAAATTGGGGATTTTGTTTGATCACTTTGAATTGGGGTATAAAATCGATATACATTGGAGGGACTATCCATAATCCACCTAAAATTGGGGCCTTTGTTTGATCACTTTGATTTGAGCATGTGGGGAGGACATGATTCAATTCTAAAAATAACTGCTGAATTTAGGGTTAATAAAAAAGTTTCTCCGTGAAAGCATTAGGTATTACATTCTGGGGTTTTTCTTTTAGGTAGGCCCAATCACACTTGACCAATAGAGCCACCATCAAGCTGAATCAATCATCTATTCAAAGGTCCTTCCAAATTCCAATGTCTTATTTTATCAACGACCTAACAACCGAGTATTTCACTGGCCCAACAAAATTTTCAGTTATCTAAGTTCAATAAACTATATGCTCCAAGGACGGGGAGAGTACATGGTTTACCTCACTAATTCCATGTAAATGTTGAATCATCAGGATTTCTTCTTATTGTCATTTTTTTTCGATACAATATTTTTAATAAATAATAAAATTTCGTTGTACACTTACAAAAACTAGTGATTTATTTTTACATGTCAACATTGAAGGGTTCAATTTCTCACAACCCTTCAAAGTGAAATGGGACCCTACTAGGCTTCAAATTTGAAGCCTTCAGAGCCCTTCAAAGGCCATTCTAAACGTCATAGAAGGCCACAAGGAATTTTACCATGCAAAAAAAAATAGTTTCATTTCCAGCACTTCAATAATCAAATTGAGTAAGCCTCGGTAAATTTGCAACAGAAGGGTAGCTACAAAATTTGCCTATCCAGGGATTCAGTGGACTATGGGAGAGTCGGGACTCATAGTCTTCCCAAGTGCCCTTGAATAGTCGGATCATGGATGAGGATCTCAGTCCCAATCGACACGGACCACGGTGGGCCACTAGGCTACCTAGTGCCAAGTTCAAGTGGGTGAGTCAGGATTGTGACTCACTATTCGATGTTCACTTTCAAAGCATTTCATGGCATTAACCTGCATTACTGATTCACCAACTTCATTAAATCTTGGTATGAGATGATGCCACCTGCCAACTTGATTTTCCATCTGTCATCTTATTGTTCACTGAGTCATGTGATCTCACAACTTACAAGTCACTTGAGTATTTGAGTATATGATGTGAAACTAAATACTCATATGAGTCATATCTATGGATGGTGAATTGATTTGATAACCCTCCAGTGTCAAGGCTCCCTAAGGAAAAACTAATGGTGTTGTTTTTTGGGTTACAACTTACAAGTTGCAATTTACAATGCATTGAGCAATCTTTGCTAGATTTCAACCTAACCTAGTCCAATGCAGGGTATGTAAGTTTCCAGACCAAGGTTTCACCCAGTGCTAGACATTTCTATTATGACCACCACAAGACTGGGATGATGGATCTTTGGTAGCAGGCTAGCAGCACGCCACCCTTTGTTTGTGCTCATGAATCATATCCTATACTAGTTAGTCCAGGATTCTAGGATTTATTCTAATTTCCATTTATTTACTGGGGTCAGAATCATTTGAATCAGTACTCCCAGTCTCCCATGGTCCACCTAGGCCACTTAGTCTACCTGTCTCATCGGAGGAAGAGGGTTAGGCAGTAGAGACAAAGGAAACTGGAATGGAGGGCCAGCCAGAGAGAATGGTTGTACAATATGCATATAGTCATCTCTAAAAGAAACGAACGAATTTGACATATACCTAACTAAATATTATCATTACTTAATTTGTCGGGATGCTTACACGGTAACTCTTGCACCCGAGCTGTTTATGAGGGTTTCCTATGTCTACAATGGCTACGATTTAGAGAGGCTTGTTCCCATCATTATAGCACCAGTGGGTTTCTCCTGCAAATATCGCTATTATGTCTCCCCTTCTCACTCACCTCACCTTTTGACTTGAGTCCTCTTCTTCTTCTTCTTCTTCTTCCTCCCGTGGGCTCTCTGACCTACGCCCTGAGCGCCCTCATAACGAAGAATGATCTCTGAAAGTCTCTGGAAACCTCGGGAAAACAATACTCAGTTTTCCCTCACCTGCACAGATATATCTATGCTATGTAGAAGCAATTATAAAATGATTTTTTTGTAATAATGTGAAATACACAAACATGCATTCGCCTACCTCGGGCAAGGTAAACCAACTCAGGAGCGTCGGGATATTGTGGAATTGAGATGGAATTGCTTCCAATCATCTTTCTGTAGAAGTAAACGGTTGCACACTTTCATTCCTCGTTGTCTTCTGTGGTGGGCAACTCGAAGGTTCCACCTTTTTCACAGGTAGGAGCAAGAGAAGCAAAGGTAGAATGTTGGGTAGGCTGGATTGAACTTCCCTCAACTTAAAGAGATTGGTGAAGTCTGTGAAAAAAATATTATTTTGGGTTTACAAGTATAGGACAGTCAGAGGTCGGGACTCAAACTCTCATCTCTCTAATTCTATGCTTCAGTGTCTCCTTAATTTCTATTTCCTCCAGAAGATTATGCAGAGCTAAGCTGTCGACTTGGTTGTCATGAATTTACAGGTATGTATAGCATTTTACACTTGTGTAGCATTTTATATGTGGATAAAAGTTAAATGTGTTTCTTGTTGGAGTTCCTTCTGGTTCTATAACTATAAGGGCTTAAAATTTCTCCATCCAAAATGTTGTTTGAAATTTGTAATGTATTATGCCATTGCGTTTCCGCCAGACTAAGTCTCGAATACTCAATAGATGTAACCTTAAAAACCCCAGTATTTAAATGAAATCCGAACCAAAATAATGTATACCTTTCATAGTCTAGGACCACAACTTCGTTTGGGCAGAGGAGCAAGAAGAAAGAGCCTTGTATTTGAGTTCCAAATCTGTCAATGTTATTTATCTATCGTGAATTGTAAACATTAGGTTGAAATAAAGAACAATATTTGAATATAAGTGTTTGAATTGTTCCAATTTCCTTAATTAAATCCAATAGTTGAAAGGATAAAATATTTAACAATCGACATTGTAAATGTTGTAGACTCTGACCCCTTCATTTTCCTGTCAGCCTTCTAATAATGGAAACAAGAAGTACAAATTGTCTACCAATATATCTAAACAAGGGAATCCCTCGACGGACGTTCATGAATGAGGAACTGGGAGTGCAATGATCTAGCGAAGAACATGATTTCAACATCCTCGTTGTCGCAAACCTCCCAAACCTGTGTTTATGATTCGTCTTCCTTGTTGACTTTGGTAGAAACTAGACACCCAACTTGTAGTGATATTTGTTGGAGAATTTAAAGTTCTTCCTTATAGTGGACTAATAAATACTTAACATTTTCAGCTGACAAACTCGATATAGATTGGAGGGACTATCCATAATCTACCTAAAATTGGGGATTTTGTTTGATCACTTCGAATTGGGGTATAAACTAGATATATATCGGAGGGACTATCCATAATCCACCTAAAATTGGGGCCTTTGTTTGATCACTTTGATTGGAGCATGTGGGGAGGACATGATTCAATTCTAAAAATAACTGTTGAATTTAGGGTGAATAAAAAATTTTCTCCATTCTGGGGTTTTTCTTTTAGGTAGGCCCAATAACACTTGACCAATAGAGCCACCATCAAGCTGAATCAATCCTCCATTCAAAGGTCCTTCCAAATTCCAATGCCTTATTTTATCAACGACCTAACAACCGAGTATTTCACCGGCCCATAATTGTCCCTTATCTAAGTTCAATAAACTATATGCTTCAGGGACAAGGAGAGTACATGGTTTACCTCACTAATTCCATGTAAATGTTGAATCACTGGGGATCTCTTCTTATTGTCATTTTTTTTCTATACACTGTTTTTAATAAATAATAAAATTTTGTTGTACACTTACAGTGTCAAATGAAAAGAATGATTTATTTTTACATGTCAACATTGAAGGGTTCAATTTTTCACAACCCTTCAAAGTGAAATGGGACCCTACCCTTCAAATGTGATCCCTGGACCCTACCCTTCAAATTTGATCCCTGCGAGTGTCGACGGCTGTGACTTTAGCTTCACCTGCCACCGACTACGACTACTTTAACAACTTTAGTACTTCTAGTTAAACTATAGCAAATGTTGCTGTCGACGGCTGTGACGTTAGCTTAATTTGCAAATTGCCACCGATTACTTTAATTGCTGTAGTACTTCTATTTAAAGAGAATAGTTTAAGATAATAAACTAATACATTCTCTTAAACACGGTTTGTAAGATAATAAACTATTGTTTTTCGTCAAAACCATAAATCCAATACCACCCAAGTGAAAGCAGCTAACGCATGTTGTAAATAAACCAAAAACCATAGCGAAAATGATAATGATAATCCGAGCAATAGCCTATCTTTGAGTTTTCTTTGGAAAGGCCCTTCTTAACACAACTCTGGGTTTAGGGGTGACAGTAGGGGGAGGTGTGATTGTAGAGGAAATGAATAAAACTGGAGGTGATCAGGGTGAGGGTGAGGATGAAGAAGACGAAGGTGAAGGCAAAGGCGAAGAAGAAGGTGCAGATGAGGACTATGCTGAACCTGAACCATAGATAATAGATGACGATAGAGGTTGCTTATTTCCATGGTTAAAAGTGATAAGTAAGTAATATGGTGAAATGTAGTAAATAGATGGTGATAGTAATAGGTAATAGATAAGTTATGTTTTGCCCATACAGTATCTTTGACTAATACAGGGTGACGATGAAGAAGAAGTTGAAGTTAAAATTGAAGATGAAAGCTATGGAAGAAGGTGTAGATGATGATTATGCTGAACCTGAACCATATATAATAGATGAGGATAGTTATGTTGATAGCTAAGTGATAGGTAAATAATATGCTTAAATGTAGTAAATAGATGAGGATAGTAATAAGTAATAGATAAGTTGTAGATAGCATGATGTATGCTTGAATTATATACTTGAACTTTTAGTTTTAGATTGTTGACGATGCATTATTGTGCAAATGTTCTTTGGAGTATGTATTTGTTGTCTTTTTGACAGAGCTTTATATAATATCTTGTTGTTTTTTTAATGTGAAAAAAAAAGATAAGTTGTATTTTGATTATGAGTATCTTTGACTAATGATGTGCTCACTTTTTTGGGTTTCTTTATGGTTCATTGTACTACCATATGTGATGTAACAAAATTTTTTTAGAGGTGTAGGGAAGATCTCTTCATATAATTTTGTAGAGAAAAACATACCATGGATTACCAATACAAGATTAGTTTCATTTGATATATAGCCAAAATCAAGATTAATAGGGTAACATCCTACAGGGGTATTAGTGCACCAAGGAATAGATTTTCCCAATATAGGGGTAATTCATGTGATTAGCTTAAGAAAACTTCGGTTATGGAATCTAATGGATATTCCTAGGGTTGATCTAAATGAAGGCAGGGTAACAAACAAAGCTCATAGTGTATCCACAACAATATCAAGCAACAATATCAACCCAGTTATGGGTGAAAACGTGTGCTAATGAGGTATATCTTATTCACCTGCACATCCTTTGAAAAAAAACTATTTATAAAAAAAAAAAACCATTAAAGAATTCAGATAACTCTAATTATACCTTGATACACAAGATATTGCTTCTGGTGAAGACTTATTTAGATGATACTCATGGATGTGTGTGGATGGCACACACATCTGCCACCACCCTTCCTCGCTGAAAATTATCTCGCCCCTCCAGAATCTAAAGTATCCATATTATGAAATACTTTAATAGTTCTATTTTGAGTGTGGTTAACTTGGATTCTAGAGTTGGAAGGGGGCACGTTTTCATGAAACGAAGATTGTTGATACTCGTGAAGGCCATAAGTTATTATTCATTGTTAAAACACATTTTTTCCTAAAATGCATATTTAAATTGGTATTGTACAATTTCAGATCATAACTCAATTGTTTTTTAAACTTCAAATCATATTGTTCATTTATATCTTACTTGTCATCTAGTATTGTTTGTTTTTATATACAATATGATTCCTTACTTATCATCTAGTATTGTTTACGTTTATATACAATATAATTGACTAATAATCCTTTGTTCGGTAAGATATAGTTAATAAATTTAAAATATATATATATATATAAGTGCATGGAGAAGATTATAATAACAAGGGGTTTCAGTCAAATTCTTCCATAATGCCATTGTTTACTTTCCGGTAGATAAAGACCCATTTTGGATAAGGAATTGGTCTGTTGATTCTTCTCTTAGTAAATAAATGATATAATCTTCAAAATAAAGCAATTTTTTTTTAAGGGTTATCGAGGAGGAAGCCCATGTACAACTCTTCTTTATTTAAAACAAAAAATTGATAGTTTTCCATTTTTAATTTACAAAGCAAAAATAAGCTTGGAAATTCAATTCCATCCATTTTAAATTATTTTAAATATAAAAATGTATGATTTGAGATACACTTTAGAATCATATTAGATAAAGATTAATCAACCTGTGGATATTAGATGGTTTGAGATGCACTTTATAATTAAACATATGGCTATAAGTCAATGCATATTGATTCACTAAGAAGTTGGAGTGTTAAAGATATCTATCATGGGCATGGGTACATTCTTAGTGTGATTTATTCTATTTCCTACTTATTAATAAGATTTTAGCAGCATATTTCTTATCTTTAGGGTTTAAATCTTGAAGATGTAAAAGATTGGTGTATGGAAAAATATAAATAAACGTTAAATCGTTGCATTTGTCAAAGACAGTTGTCAAAAGAAGCAGGAGTAAGTATCGTTTAAAACTAATGTCAAACGAGGAAGAAGTATTCAAATGTTAGAGTTTTATAGTCTTAAAACCAATGCTAAACGGGACAGAAGTCTTCAAACATTAGAGTCTTATACAGTCTTCAAGCTTTGTTTGTCAAGGAAAATATAAATGGGTCAAGAGCTTTGTAAAGTCTCTATCTATATCAAAATTATAGTCTCCCGTAGGTGGATTGCAACAGAAGTCAGAAGTCTCTTACCTTACATGAAATACTCTCTCTCACGCCTTAGACTTTTCCAGAAAGAAAAAAAACACGGAAATCGTAACTCCCATAAAGTAACAATAAATGAAGCATGCATATTACCACTAGTGAACTTGATCAAATGCCACCTAATTTATGGTTGTTTGTGCTTTATTACCCTAAAATTAAATAGGTAAGGTAAAATAAAGATGGTTGAATAGATTGTAAACAACTAATGTCTTGGACATTTAAAAATAGAACAAACTAAAAGTGAAGCTTACTAGTTAAAGATACAACAACAACGCGTTCAATGAACTTTATTGGTGCAGTTCTTTGCAACCCTCTATCACTGAGAGGAAGAACAATAATGTATGTTTGTTATTAACAAATATTTACATTTAACAATGGAATAATATATAATGTATAGTTGAGATATATACATAATGTATCTTTGGACCTTAGGAATGATCAACTGATAATTCTTGATAGCCTTTATTGGGAAGAATATATGATCTAATGAAACAACTTAATGGACATGTGAATTATTACTGCCTATATGTTATCCAAAATAGAGCTGACTAAACTTGAGTTTACCGCTCAGTTATTAAAAACAAATTTTCATGCCGACCTCTTTTTCTTTTTACTTGTCGAGTGAAACTTGTCTAACTCCCGACTAGACAAGTCTGCCAAATGGTCAGACTTTCAACTCGACTCTTTTACCTTGACAAGTTCTTACTTGTCAGTTATACCGACAGGTTTTACTTCGACCACTTGTCGGTTTTACAGACTGATTTTATGTCGAACACTTGTCGGTTTTATCGACTGATTTTACTTCGACAACTTGTCGGTTACTTCACTTCGACCACTAGTCGGTTTACTTAACCGACCTTGTCAGTTAACTTACTTTGATTTGGTTTTATTCGGAATTTACAAATGATATTTCTTAGTCTAAAAGACTTGAGAAGTTACTAATGTTTTTATCCGACAGTAAGCTGAAGTAAAAATCGACACATTAACAATTCAATAGAACTTACAAAAAACATATAGCCAAATATTTAGGAAGACTTGAGTTGACTTCAACAACAGGGGCCTTCTTTTTCTGTCTCTTAGACATGTCGCCTTTGAAGAAGTTACGCTGTCATAAACCAAAATGAATTTAGGCTATTTGAGCTTTTAATCAGTATTCGAAAAATGAAGAAAAACTGTATAAAAATTTACCTCTTCCATATTCGCAATAGCTAAATCTATCATAATACAAATGCAAAATCGAGAATAACTAGCAGAAAAAATTCTGAAAGTTATGTCTGAAAAATCCTAAGTCCGTTTGCAACTAACAATAATCGTGATTGACAATATGCATCATTTAAACCAAAATGCAATCCAACTTCTTTCCCAAATCGAAACATCCCCATACAGTAATCGAAACGCGCGACACAAACCCTCCGGTGTCCAAGAAAATAGGGCAACTGTCTACAACAGAAAGACAACTGAAAAACTTCACACCGGATGGCCATAAGCAATCCCACAAAAAGCAGTGCAGACAACGTAACGCTTGTCTGCACCAACCTCCTAATCCATCGGACTGGGGTCAAAACTCCATAATGGCTCATACAAGCTCAAGAAACAAAAACACCCCCATTGTAAATGTTGTGAAACTGACCAATACTCTACGCCGTAAGGATGCAAAATATGACTTAGACGACCAACTACAAACGGCGGGAACGCCAAACCAGAGGACAAAACCCTAGTTCCAAAACTGATCAATAAAATCAAAAGAAGGAGAAACCACGGTTGGCCTGCCTGGAAAACAAACTGCAGTCAATGTGATGGTCTGAAAAATCCATGACAGCACCCCAAACGCACGAAATTCCGACAGCTAAGCACGGATGCACAGTTTGACAGTGAGAACAGAGGCAGACGTGAATTCACAAATATAAACAATAAAATAATAACCGTCCCATATATATAGATCTCGGTGAAAAAGGTCAGCGGGAAAAAGCTTATGTTGAATGGCGAAACAACTAAGGCATCAGGCGGTTAATTCATCAGAGAGCCACAACGGCGGGCAATGGACATACTATGGGTTCCGCGGCACAGTAAAAACGTCGACGAGATAACACTAACCTACAGCTTCAAACCTCGAAACCACTATAGCATCAGATGACTAGTTCAAATGGAAGCCGCAACGGCGAGTGTTATAAGGACCAAAAGTTTCGCAGACCAGTAAAAAATCAGAGAAAATCAAAACAAACCATTGGCGAAAGGAACAGCTAAATGGCGGATGGTTAGTCCGCTCCGAAGCCGCAATGGTGGGTATCAAATGGACTATGGACTCCACGGCAATCCGAGAACATTGCCGATCGGGACAACCAAAAACTAATCCCCCACTCAAAAGTCAACACAGTCCCGATAGCGAGAAAAGAAAAATCAAAAACCCCGCGGGATCGGCGAAACTAAAGGCCTTCGTCGGAGTGCTTGCAATCTACCAGCCGAAACAACGGTAACACAAAGGACTAACTCTCCGACGGTGATGAAACAAAATGCTGAAATAAAATAAAACAAAAAGTTTGTCAACGAAAAACAAGGCTTTGGATCGGGTCACTTGTAAGTAAGTTTCCGCAATGGCGACTGTGTAGACAACTATAGCCCTGACTCACAGTTCAAAAGACTTCCAATAGTGAAAAAGGAAATTATCGAAATTTCAAAGCATTAAGTTCAAATCCACAGCATCAGTAGACAAAGATAGTCATTCAACAATTTAACTGAATTTAACCTCAAAGATCAAAAATTGCAGCAGAGGATAACAAAGTTCAGCAATTAGAAGCAAATCTAGGCTAGATAGAATTTAAAAGGAGGGTCCAAATTTTTTTAAAATTTGGGAAAACGTTGCAGCTGCAACACAGACCAAAATAAAAATTGGTTTAAAGACTCATTTTTCTGTTGTACTTCTCTTTCTACCAGCATCTTAATTAAACCACAATGAAATAAACTAGCATCTTCCTTCTATGGGTATTTTTGGACCCGCAAGGCCATCTTAGTCAAACTTTTCCAGAGATAAAAAGGGAGATTCATTATGGATGTACCCTTGAAATGTAACATAAATCGCAAATGATAGATAAAAGTGACAACAAACCTAACTTCACGGGTAATTACTTGTTTAATGGAAAATAGCAGGTCCCGCCACTTTGAGTCAATATGCTCTCGCATAATACCCTTACTCTAGTCAAGGTTTTGTTCCTTTTCTTCCAAAAATTCATTCTGATCCAAACTTTTGATTGACATCTCTTTAAACCATCGTTCCCCCACAGAGGGAACATTGATACATTCAACAGTGGTCTCTATTTTTATATGAAAAACCAATGACCTTATCTGAGCCTTATCTCCATTCAAAGATTCAACAAATTCCTTTGTAACAGTTATACTATATCCACTCAACCACTCGCATTATGGTAACCATCCTTCATTTTCAAACCATTTGGGATATGCTTTCAACAACTCATCCACTGTCCGCTCAAACCTGGGTACTTTGGACTTTGGCATGGTAATCCCTTTTTGGTTTGGTAACTGAGTCAAGCTAGGAAGAGAACGTATAAAGATTACAAGACTGAGAGAATCATGAAGTATTATAAATACAGTAACCCATTTGACACCGAGAAAACACTTAACATGATTTGTAGTATAGACCACGAGTACATATTGATTTGAATCCTTACAATGATTCAAATCAATAGGTAATACATGTCTTATACAAATAGTTTCTTCGCAAAAGGATGGAATACAAATGATGAGAAGAGATGGAAAAATTTATGTCAGAGAACACGATTTATAGAATAGAGGGCGAGGCGGTTGAGCAGTCTTGGGTAATCATGGAAAGGAATGAGAGATTGGGGGATCAATGAATCCTAAATAAGGCTTCTCTTATGAATTAATAAACAATAGAAATCCAATAAACTTACCTCAACTTACCTTAGGAGTACCATCGATCTTGTCATCGTAAATATGTATGTAGAACACCATCATGTCTTGATATGGAAATTTGAATCTTATCATTCCAGCAATCATCTTAAGTCTACAAGTTACCAAATTGAGGATTCTAGTAATCAATTTACTTCCATGATAGAAATTACTACCAGTACACAAGTGCTTGCACTGATATTTCAGGTAACTTTCCACGACAGAATTTGGTTCAATCATTTCAGATGCAAGAACAATAGTACAGGTCTTTGAGCTATGGATATGTTTTTAAATCATATCTTCAAGGTGAAAATAACCATCCAATTCATAGCATACATTTACTGATAGTCATTTCAACCCAATGAGAGTCCTTGGAACATTCTTCCACATAAAATATCCAATTCTATTAAAAATAGATCTATAGGTCCATCGAATATGGTCTGGAATCAACATCTGAATAACTTTTTTTTAGGAGATCAACAGTTAGGCAGGCGCATAATGTATCAATAAATTCATAGATCTTCAATTCTAGTTCTTTATCATGAACATAATTCTTTGGCTAGCTAGATACTCTCATCCTTTTATTGGAAACCAAAAGAAATTTGCTGCATTATTCCCATACTCAACTATATGCATCTTTTTTATTCCCTATCCTACCTACTTGAAAAGAAAATGAATTTCTTTAAAGTATAGGTATGTTTCCAATGAAGGCATGTTCACAACAGGCTTGTAAATAAATTCATGCTTGGGTTTACAATAAAGAATACAACATTGACTGCTTACTCAACAAACAGAGGACTTTGTCTCGATGCTCCTGCATCAACCATTATCCCATGATTTTTCGTAAAATTATGGTCTTTGACCAAGAATAAAAAGGAGTTAAGACAAAAAAAAAAAAAGAAAAAAAAAACAAGGTTTATAAAAACAAAAAAAAGAAGAAAAAAAAACAAGGTTTATAAAAACCACATGTGGTTTTATAAACAAGTCATCGAATCGAAAAATAAAAATAAGAAGGATAAGAAGAAGAAAAGGGAGAGAAAAAAAATTTGAGATTTGAACTTGGGTGGGAAGGGTAACATTCCTTCTTCCCAAACACCCAATCTACACAAAATCCATAAAGAAGGTCAAAGAGGACCAGCCATGGGATTGTCCAAAATAGATATAAATACTACATTGTATTCTTGCAATTGTGATGATTATTATTGAAGAAAAAGAAGAACACAAGAAGTCATGAATTATGCCAATTACAGAATCAGAATTGCAGTTGCAATTACAAGTAATATTGGTAGAACTAGAACATTATAAAATGACCAATAATAATCTACAATTCAAGGTTAAGAAGCAACATATTCTTAGGGAATTAACCAAATAGGAGAATAATCGCTTAACCGCTCAAATTGAGAGATTAACAAGTGATAACAAAGAACAAAATAAAGAAATATCTCACCTAAAAAATCAAAACCGAAGGTTGAAAATAAATAATGAAGAATTCAAAAAACAATATCAGATAAGGATGAAGAAATGTTACATTTAAAAATTTCCCAATCAAAACCTTGAATACAATATCAAAAAGTCAAAGAATGATGAAGAATCAACTTATAGATGCAATGACGAATTTAGAAGAAGAAATAAAGTGTATAAGCAAGCTCATCATGGAGAAATATAATGAATTTGCGCAAGTCTAGAGGAAGTTAAAAAGTCAAGAATCAGAGATATATCGATATCAACAACACATAAAAGAACTCCGGTAGAAATATGACGACACGAAAAAGGTGCACAAGTTCGAAATTATGAAAATCAATAATACGTTATCAGGCAATACCGAAGAAGTATTTTGACTAGGAAACCATAACAAAATTCTAGTTACAAAAATAAAAAAATAAAAACTACATTAGAGGAAATTTCAACTCAAAATGGGGCTCCTTTAAAAAAATTAATAAAATAATAGTTAAAGTAATAAAATAATATTTATTAATTTTGGAGGAAGAAATAAAAAACTACTTTTTTGTTTGTATTTTCGAAATATCTCCCTGTTCTTTTACTCAAATTTTGATCGGAAGAGTTCGTTGGATGAGGAATTAAATTCCGCATCCAATGAGTACCCACTCGGCATACTTTTGATGGACCTCGCTACCCAAAAAACAAGAAATACCTGAAACATCACAATTTTCCAGGTATTTCTTGTTTTGGGGTAGCAAGGTCCGTCAAAAGTATGTCGAGTGGGTAATCGTTGGATGCGTAATTTAATTTTGCATCCAATGAGCTCTCTCGATCGAAATTTGAGTAAAAACACAAGGAGATATGCCGAAAATATGAACACAAAAACTAGTTTTTTTATGATACCTATCCCCAAATTTATATTAAAAATTTGTTTAAGACCTATATGGTATTTCAAATTTAAATCAATTTCGTTGGCTAACACATGCTGACATGGAATTTGAATTAGAGTTAAAAGGCTCATTTTGAGTTGAAATTTTCTTTAATGTTTGAGAGTCAAAAAGAGTCAATGAAGATGTTGAAGGGAAAATATTTGAAAAGTAGGATTAAAATCATTGTTTGAGAAATATTAATCAAGAACTAGAGGAACAAATTAAGAAGCTAAAATATAATGAACAATCACAAGAAGAAAAGTTCAAGAATATTCAATATGTTAATAAGCTATTAAAGAATAAATTAGAGCAAATCCAGAAGGAATCATGGAAAATCCAAGGAAAACAAATTCAAGTTGAGGATCAAGAAACAAATACACACTCAATGAAATTATTATCAACCAATAAATCACTAGAAGCACAAAAGGTTGAAGTTCCTATAAACACTCAACAAGTGACTCGAGTACCTTATCGCCATCCACATCATAAAGAGAGAGATCGTGAAATTCGAAGACAAGTGATGGAAGTGCATCACCCTAAAAAAATTGAATTAGGATGGATCAAACTTTTTTCATTTCAGAAGTTGTGATTAACACTTACCAACTCATATCCTCATGTAGCCATAGTTATGACAAAATATACACCAAGGCCAAAAGTAAAGACGAGGAAGATTCTTCAATAGTGCTTTGAGAAAAAAGCATCTTTGAAGAGGAAGACAATGTTATAAAATATAAATATACATTAATTATATATAATATAAATAAAATATAAGAATGAATGTAATATAAATAAAATATATAAATTTTAACTCATAAAAAACACATAAATAGTTATTAGTTAACTATTCTAAAATGTTGCATCCTTTAATGGTTGGTATCCAAAGTTCCTTTACGATTATTATATATATGGAACTCAATTTGTAATCTTTCATCATCATTCATATTCATTATTTATTTGATCTTTTCAATGTGGAGTTATTTTCTATTGGTTGATTATTCATTTGAGTAATCCTTGAGAATATTCAGATACAAATCTTACATAAGCCATGGATGAAGAAATAAAATGCATTGAGAAGAATCAAACATGGGAGCTGGTAAATGTACCGAAAAATAAGGATGTAATTAGTGCCAAATGGATTTACAATCCAAGCAAGATGATGATGGAAATGTGCAAAAGCACAAGGTAAGATTGATTTCAAGAGGGTTCACACAACAACCTGGCATAGTCTTCAATGGAATTTTCGCACATGTTGCATGAATGGACACAGTCAAAACAGTTTTGGCAATTTCTACACAAAACAACCGGTTTGTTTATCAAATAGATGTTAAATCTACATTTTCAAATGGTTATCTAGAGGAGGAAGTGTATGTGGAACAACCACAAGGCTATGAAGTTCCATGACAAGAGCACAAAGTATATAGGCTGAAAAAGACATTATATGGATTGAAGTAAGCTCCTAGATCTTGGTACATTTGCATTGATTCTTATATCACCCAAAGTGGATTTCACAGAAATGAAAGTGAACCAATGTTCTACATTAAGGTTAATGAACAAGATAACATATTAATTGTCTTCCTGTATGTAGATGGTTTAATTTTTACTAGTGATTGTGGCATAAAGGATTTTAGGTCAATCATGGAATGTGAATTTGAAATGACTGATTTGGGGCTTATGAATAATTTTCTGGCATTGAAGTCCAACAATATGAATGTTGTATATTTATATCACAATAAAAGTATGCAAACACATTTTTGAAAAGATTTAATATAGCTAATTGCAAGGCAGCCCCAACACCAGTGATAATAGGATTGAAATTGAGCAAGAATAATGAAGGATCAAAGATAGATCCTATGTTGTTTAAAAGGTTAGTTGGAAACATTATGTATCTTACTGCGACAAGGTTGGACATAATGTATGGAGTAATTCTAATCTCAAGGTTTATGGACTCATCAAAATACTCTCATTGGAAAGAAGGTAAAATAATTTTGAGGTATGTAAGTGTAACAAAGGACCTTCGCATTTTGTATTCAACCTTAGTAAATTTTAAACTTATTGGATATACTGACAATGAAAATGGAGGCAGCATAGATGACATGAAAAACAAATTGAGATATACATTTAATTTTGGTATAGGTGTTGTGTCATGGGCTTCAAAGAAGCAACCCATTATAACTCTTTCTTCAGTAGAGGAAAAATATGTCGCAGCAATTTTTTTGGATGCAGAGGATGTTAAGAGACATGCCACAAAACTAGCAAGAACCCACAACCATTTACCATGACAATAGTACAACCATTGCAATATTGAAGAACCATGTGTTTCACAAGAGAACTAACAACATTGATACAAGGTATCATTTTATAAGAGAATTGGTAAATAACAATGAAATTTGTTTAGAATTTTGCAGGTCTAAATATTAGTTGGAATACATCTTTACAAAACCATTGGAAAGGGACATGTTCCAGTATCTGCGAAGTTGTTTAGGAGTGACAAGTTCTGCATAGTGAATTCTTCCATCCACAAAGCATGTTCCAACTCTGAAGCATTTTGTAAAATTTTGTTTTTAATGATCTAATGTCTTTCAAATCCTATCTAGCTCAGTCAAAGTCCGTAGAAGTATAGAACTGCCAGTAAATATGTTGGCAGGCACGGTGCATGCTTCCTTCTATTTATTCAGCCGTTTTTTTGCTTTGAAATTCAATATGTTAGGTAAATTTATAGTCATGAATTAGTTTACAACCTTTAATGTTAGTCAGTAGCTTCCAATAGAAGAAAAATTCAGTCTTTGTATATGTAAAATAAAAACAAATGAAATACATAGGATATTGGAGAAGAACAGAGTAAGATGTATTTATTCAGCCGTTTTTTTTCTTTGAAATTCAATATGTTAGGTAAATTTATAGTCATGAATTAGTTTACATCCTTTAATGTTAGTCAGTAGCTTCCAATAGAAGCAAAATTCAGTCTTTGTAAATGTAAAATAAAAACAAATGAAATACATAGGATATTGGAGGAGAATATAGTAAGAGAGAAAGGAGAAGAAAAAAAAGCATGAGAAGTGTTGGAGAGTAGAAGATAGTTGTATTTGGAAAGTATTGAAAGCCCAAGCTCTGTAAAAAGTGAAAAATCCAAGTAATGTTCGAAGTCTATGTATGTGGTCGTAGTTTCCCTATTTTGTAGGGGTAAATATATATTATAAATTTTATGTGTTTATTTTCAAGAATGTTAAATATTACATGTCCTACAGATTCTCCATAATTACTTATGTGAATGTTGTTAACATTTACCTTTTGCAAAAGAAATCAAGAATCTCCCATATTTCATCCTGTAACTTCAACACAAATCTCATTTTAATATTTTGGTTATTTAATATTGTGCTTAGTATAATTGTGTGGAAGTTTATCCCAAGTTACAAAGTAGTGAAATGTCTTTCTAACATAATAATTAATATTAAAAAAATATTTTAATAATAAAGTTCCACTAATAGTGGACTTATCTAAGTGGACTCATGTCTAAGGGCCAAGTGAAAAGTGTCTTTCACCTGGAGGTGAATGGTATATTTTATATAACAAAGAAAACTCTTCAATATCATAAGTTTGTCCAAGTGGGAGATGGTCGAAGTTAAATGTCTTTCAAAAAATTTCATATGAAGTTAATTTGGTGGGAAATAAAAATTTATCAAAGTAATCTAGTTAAAAAAAGGTGAGGTTTTTCTAACCAAGTGTGTCGAAGTTAAAAAAAAGGAAAACCAAATATTTATTAGGCAGTAAATGAAGTTAATTGTCACAACGCATGTTGTATAGCCTTCGAGTTGCTCACAAACATATCCCAATCGAGATTGACTATAAATGGTGAATTTGTCATCAGTCCATATACATTAATATATATTTTTTCTTGATATATATATTAATGATATTAGAGAGATTCTTGAGTGTTTTAGAGAGTTGAGTAGAGTCTAAGATAGTGTATAGCTAGGATTTATTTCATGGTTTATTTTTAAATGCATCTTATTAAAATGATGGTTAAAGAAAGGGGTAACAATTTTTTTTTCATAATAGTTATATATATATATTAAATAGTATTTGTTTAAAAGCTAATCTTTATCACAAAACTAAGTGGCTCTTTTTGGAAGGGTAACCAACCACTCTTTTTTTCTAGGAAAAAAAAAAACCAACTTTTTTGATATTCATTATTGAATAACAAAAAGCATCCCTTACTTCTCCAAAATTTACAGAGATCCTACAACAAGACATAGAAAATCACTAAGCCCCTTTTTCTATCCATAACCAAAAGAACCAAAAGATTCAAATACTCTGTCTACAACATGAATTCTAAAAGACACAAAAGAAAAAATAAGATGCCCCTTAGCCCCACCAGTTCACAAAAAGATAAAAAAAAAACTCATGTCTTCAAACTATTGCAGGGAAATTTGAAGAAACGGTTATCAAAAGGATAACATAACAAGGAAATCACTCAATAATGAATGAGCCTTCCACTGAGATCATCCCCTCAATCACTTCTTGGAAGAAAAGCTTTCTAGAAACACAAGAAGTTGCCAATTTTGAGAGGCTGTCTGCTTCACAGTTGTACTCTTTGGAAATATGCATGAAGGAGAGGCTGAAAAAAGACTTTTCGAGAACCAAGTAATTCTTTTGCACCAACTCTTCAAGTTGATGACCTCCAAGTTGAAAGAACCTTTTATCCATTCTATAACATCCTTTGAATCTCCAAATATAATCAAGGAATCAATTCCACAATTCTTTGCAAAGAAAAGAATCCTCCAAAGACCAAGAAGTTCATCTCTTGTATTGCTCCCCTCGTCACCTCCCATCCAGATATTGAAAATATGTTCATTTAATTTCATAACCACACCACTTCCACATCTCCCTTCCTTCAACGAACCATCAAAGAAACCTACACCTACAAAAGGAGACAAGAGAGGCTTGTGTAGGACCTTTTTAGAAGAAAGCTTTATATCTGTCACAAATTCTTTAAAAAGAGAGAGACTCTTTGTAACAACAAAATCGACATTTGGAACCAACTACTTTACTTGTGGCTCTGCAAGTATATATAAGATTAACCATTAATAATATGATTAATATAGAATTAATTATTTTTTTTAATTTTTTATATCTTCAAAATTTATACTTCAAAGAATTTGATTTTTCTAAGCTAGTAGTAAACTATAGTAGTTAATATAGCGTTTTATAGCATTAAGGATTAATAATATGATTAATACATCTATTAAAACCGAAATTGAACCAAAGGTTGTGGAAGGGCTCGCTTCCGGGTAACAACAAAACCGCTTTTGGCCGCGCCTCCAGCGCTGCGTAGTGAGAGAGAGATCTCTCATTCGTCATCAAATTAGCTCCACATAAGGTTGTCAGTCTTGTGTGTCACCAGAGTCTACTCCGCATAAGGTCTTCAATCGGTATGATTAGGGGGCTAAGATCCTGAATGGGGCAAAGTGGGTCGAGGTAGGTGCATGGTGGGGTTATCGGGGTTAAAGGACCATGGGAAAATGGAGTCGAAACCTGCGCAAGAAACAATTACAGATGGAAAGAATGACGAAAGGTAGCAAACAGAGGCAAGATAGCTGCTGATTTCCCAATCAGGAGATTTTAGCGGGTGTTTTGGAGGACAAGAAAGAATAGTCCATCTCATGGAGCATCGGCGAGATGAATTCCATGAGACTTCAGAAGAACCATTATTAATTCCTGGAACAGTAGTCAGAGCGTAGCAAGTACGAATTTCGAACCACTATACCCTATGTTACAGGCATGAAAGGAACAAACAAAATGGAGTGAAAACAAGGAAACACAATTTACACGTAAAGAAAACACTTATTGGAAAAAATAACAACACAGGAATCTCTACTATGAATGACAGTCTTCCACTGCAATATTATTCATACACGGGTATCAAGCTTTTACAAATGGGAGCCTCAACTCGGGATTGTTTCCCAATCCAATTCTCTAACTCCTTTTCTCCCTCCATCGAGAGCATTTTTATACAATCCTAATGCTGAGACTACATAATAAAAAACTGTTACAAGTCGCCATCCGGCGTTAATAGTGCAAAGAGTGGGCTATCGCCATGTTTTACAAATATAAACAAATATTATAGAGACGGAGCGCGTGATAATGCGGGATGACAGCGTAGAGCCTCCCACAATCCTACTTCGTGAAAATGACTCCCATGCGACGTGCTGACGAATGATTGTCTGCACAGGCTTCCCTGGACCCATTTTGGGTCTCCTTGTCCAGCTGGAGGCTGCTGATCAAATGCTGACAAGAAGGCCCAAATCCTTCTCTCCACCGTTCTCCCGATCTCATCCTCCATCTGATAACATTGTTATAGGATGAGGCCGGAGAGAGGGTGGCGGAACACTAGGTGAAGACAAGCGACTTAAGAAGCTTATCATCCTTGTACTATCTTCTTCCTCCTATGAGGAGGATCTTCCCACGAGCCATGCAGGTAGGTGTGCACTTGTCCCTCTCTTTGCCCACGACTAAGCAGCCAAATGGAACCCCCAGGAATGGTGTTGGAGGCATTGACCAATCTGCGATGAGGCAGATTACACGTGTGAACGCCCCCTCCGCTGTCATTTCCACACATGATGGGAGATTTGCACTTCAGGAGTCTTCTTCAGCCGTTCGATCAAAGGAAACTTTTGTATCCACCGTCCACATTCCACTTATCCTACTGCCAACCTTTCTCTTCGATACACCGTGGGCAGTTTGGATCATGATACGTTCTGAGCCGTAGATTGAGGTCAACCCTCATGCAGCCGTCGATTGGAATGGGCCCCGCCATTTTTTGCAACAGAGAACTCAAATATTCGCCCGTGCAGGTTCGCCCTGCGAAATGAACCATAGCCGCTGATCTTTTCTCGCTTTTATCGCAGCTGATGATCCTTTTGACCTCTACGCCTTTTTGCTATTTGAGATTGCGGTTTTACCCACACAAGTATGGATTGTGAAATCGCTGTAGGCCATAGATCTGCCCCAAGCCACATCTCAACCGTCGAAAGCTTCCGGTCATTAACGAATTTCGTGATCTGGGAAAGGAGCTTGGACCGCGCATGTTTGTCTGTGTGAAGCGATCCGGAACCGTTGATCTGCCTCTGATCAATCGCAGCCCTTGAATATGGATCGCGCCCAATGTCACGATACACTTGCTGCTTTCATCGTTGAAGGATGGTCACACGAGATTTGAGGGGCTGGGACCCTTACCGAACCTCTGTCAAGCCCTCGAATCAACTATTAAAACGAAGTGTTAACAACATCTTTAATTATTGTTTTTAGATTTTGTATATGTTCAAAATTTATACTTAAGTAAATTTGGATTTTATTTTTGTTAATATTTTTTCTATTTTCCATATACTAAGTTATAAAGCAATTTTTTCCTTTATATGCAATAATCTAATGTTCAATAGAAATTAATATACTTTTCTATAGTCTTTAAACTTGTTAAATATATTTTTTTATTTTTAATTTTAACTTTTTTCTTAAAAGTAAGGAATTTGGTTATATATTTTTTTAATTTTTTCTTAAAAGTAAATAATTTTGTAATATATGGTTTTAATTTTATTTTTTCTTAGAAATAAAATTTTTCTAATATATATGTATATTTTTTATATCAAATTTGAGAACAATTTTAGAATAAAGTCAAGAAAATATATATTTTTATTAGAAAAATAAAAAAATATTTTTAAATGATGTTAAATGTTTTTTCTATGATAAATGTTTTTTTATAATAAAACTGTTATTTTTAATGTATCTTTTTTATAATAAAACTTGTTATAGTTAAAAAATTAAATTTATTAAAACTTACAATAAAAAAATATAAATTATTTAAATTTATGACATTGTAAAGAGTAACTCGATGGGTAGTTCCTGTGAGAAGCCCAGAAATTGAGTGTACCACTAAAAATCAGAAGCTTACAGTTTACAAAGACTAAATATACTCAGGCGGCTCTAGTTGCTTGTTTTTAATGGTTTCTTTTTTTCGGTAAAAGATTTTGCATAATCAAAAAATATAGATATATATATATAAAAGTTTGATTCAATGATCACAGTCATACTTACCATTCTCATTACGTACAGAAATCACCTTATGTCAAGATGATGACAATGTACCCACAAACACTATGCTGACGGTGTGCACTTTTCTTACAATGATTGAAAGGTCAAACCTACCATTCTCATTAGATTAATAAGTCACCCTACCCTTCAAATTTGATCCCTGCGAGTGTCGACGGCTGTGACTTTAGCTTCACCTGCCACCAACTACGACTACTTTAACAACTTTAGTACTTCTAGTTAAACTATAGCAAATGTTGCTGTCGACGGCTGTGACGTTAGCTTCATTTGCAAATTGCCACCGATTACTTTAATTGCTGTAGTACTTCTATTTAAAGATAATAGTTTAAGATAATAAACTAATACATTCTCTTAAACATGGTTTGTAAGATAATAAACTATTGTTTTTCGTCAAAACCATAAATCCAATACCACACAAGTGAAAGCAGCTAACGCATGTTGTAAATAAACCAAAAACCATAGCGAAAATGATAATGATAATCCGAGCAACAGCATATCTTTGAGTTTTCTTTTTGCTCGTCTGCATCGCAGGTAATCTGTTTAATAAATTCTTCGGCTTCATGACGGACTCCAACCGAAATCCAACGGAGGGATTAATCATCGCTACCAGGCATGAGCATGAACTCTGCCGATTGGAGGGCCTGCCAAAATACGAATGCAGCGGATGTAAGGAAGCTGGAGAAAACGTGGGTTATCAGTGTAAGTTGAAAGACTCATCTTCGTGCCGGAATTTCACTCTGCACCATGACTGCGCGACCGTTCGCGATGAGTTTCAACACCCGCACCACGGGTTGTTTAAATTCCGTTCGAAAACACATCTGAGGCATAAGTGTGATGCCTGCCTGGATGTGTTGAGAGGCTTTGTGTTCGAAAGTGAAAGACCTCGCTTAAGGCTTCATCCCTTGTGCATGACGCTCCCACAAATTGGTGATGGACGATTCGACGCTGGACGAGTACACTTGTAATGCGTGCAATAACCAGGCCTCTGGTGGGTGGAGATATCTGTGCAAAGGGGTGAAGTGTCGAGTTAGGGTGGATCTGAGCTGCGCCAAAATAGACCATCACGGACTCTCAGTTTCCAGAATTGCGCCCAAACCTGGAGGTCGATGGTTGACGTCCAAAAGAGGTAAACGTTTTGGCAAACATTTTGGCAAGGCCCTTCTTAACACAACTCTGGGTTTAGGGGTGACAGTAGGGGGAGGTGTGATTGTAGAGGAAATGAATAAAACTGGAGGTGATCAGGGCGAGGGTGAGGATGAAGAAGACGAAGGTGAAGACAAAGGCGAAGAAGAAGGTACAGATGAGGACGATGCTGAACCTGAACCATAGATAATAGATGACGATAGAGGTTGCTGTTTCCATGGTTAAAAGTGATAAGTAAGTAATATGGTAAAATGTAGTAAATAGATGGTGATAGTAATAGGTAATAGATAAGTTATTTTTGCCTATACAGTATCTTTGCCTGATACAGGGTGACGATGAAGAAGAAGTTGAAGTTAAAATTGAAGATGAAAGCTATAGAAGAAGGTGTAGATGATGATTATGCTGAACCTGAACCATATATAATAGATGAGGATAGTTATGTTGATAGCTAAGTGATAGGTAAATAATATGCTTAGACGTAGTAAATAGATAAGTTGTAGATAGCATGATGTATGCTTGAATTATATACTTGAACTTTCAGTTTTAGATTGTTGACGATGCATTATTGTGCAAATGCTCTTTGGAGTATGTATTTGTTGTTTTTTGACAGAGCTTTATATAATATATTGTTTTTTTTAATGTGAAAAAAAAATAAGTTGTATTTTGCTTATGAGTATCTTTGACTAATGATGTGCTCACTTTTTTGGGTTCCTTTATGGTTCATTGTACTACCATATGTGATGTAGCAAAATTTTTCTAGAGGTGTAGGGAAGATCTCTTCATATAATTTCTTAGAGAAAAACATACCATGAATTACCAATACAAGATTAGTTTCATTTGATATATAGCCAAAATCAAGATTAATAGGGTAACATCCTACAGGGGTATTAGTGCACCAAGGAATAGATTTGCCTAATATAGGGGTAATTCATCCGATTAGCTTAAGAAAACTTTGGTTATGGAATCTAATGGATATTCTTAGGGTTGATCTAAATGAAGGCAAGGTAACAAACAAAGCTCATAGTGTATCCACAACAATATCAAGCAACAATATCAACCTGGTTATGGGTGAAAACGTGTGCTAATGAGGTATATCTTATTCACCTGCACATCCTTTGAAAAAAAACTATTCATAAAAAAAAAACAAAAACATTAAAGAATTCAGATAACTCTAATTATACCTTCATACACAAGATATTGCTTCTACTGAAGACTTATTTGGATGATACTCATGGATGGCACACACATCTGCCACCACCCTTCCTCGCTGAAAATTATCTCGCCCCTCCAGAATCTAAAGTATCCAGAATATGAAATACTTTAATAGTTCTATTTTGAGTGTGGTTAACTTGGATTCTAGAATCGGAAGGGGGCACGTTTTCATGAAATGAAGATTGTTGATACTCGTGAAGGCCATAAGTTATTATTCATTGTTAAAACACATTTTTGCCTAAAATGCATATATTTAAATTGGTATTGTACAATTTTAGATCATAACTCAATTGTTTTTTAAACTTTAAATCATATTGTTCATTTATGCCTTAGTTATCATCTAGTATTGTTTGTTTTTATATACAATATCATTCCTTACTTATCATCTAGTATTGTTTGCTTTTATATACAATATGATTGACTAATAATCCTTTGTTCGGTAAGATATAGTTAATAAATTAAAAAAAGAATATTGGATATATATCTATATCTATATCCATATCTATATCTATATCTCTCTCTCTATATATATATATGATTGCATGGAGAAGATTACAATAAGAAGGGGTTTCAGTCTAATTATTCCATAATGTCATTGTTTACTTTCCACATATTTGATGTACTAAGAGGTAGATAAAGACCCATTTTGGATAAGGAATTGGCCTGTTGATTCTTCTCTTAGTAAATGAATGATATAATCTTCAAAATAAACAAATTTTTTTAAAGGGTTATTGAGGAGGAAGCCCATGTACAACTCTTATTTATTTAAAACAAAAAATTGATAGTTTTCCATTTTTAATTTACAAAGCAAAAATAAGCTTGGAAATTCAATTCCATCCATTTTAAATTATTTTAAATATAAAAATGTATGATTTGAGATACACTTTAGAATCATATTAGATAAAGATTAATCAACCTGTGGATATTAGATAGTTTGAGATGCACTTTATAATTAAACATATGGCTATAAGTCAATGCATATTGATTCACTAAGAAGTTGAAGGAGTGTTAAAGATATCTATCATGGGCATGGGTACATTCTTAGTGTGATTTATTTTATTTCGTACTTATTAATAAGATTTAGCAGCATATTTCCTGTCTTTAGGGTTTAAATCTTGAAGATGTAAAAGATTGGTGTATGGAAAAATATAAATAAATGTTAAATCATTGCATTTGTCAAAGACAGTTGTCAAAAGAAGCAGGGGTAAGTATCATTTAAAACTAATGTCAAACGAGGAAGAAGTATTCAAATGTTAGAGTTTTATAGTCTTAAAACCAATGCTAAACGGGACAGAAGTCTTCAAACATTAGAGTCTTATACAGTCTTCAAGCTTTGTTTGTCAAAAAAATATAAATGGGTCAAGAGCTTTGTAAAGCCTCTATCTATATCAGAATTATAGTTTCCCATAGGTGGATTGCAACAGAAGTCAAAAGTCTCTTACCTTACATGAAATACTCTCTCTCACGCCTTAGACTTTTCCAGAAAGAAAAAAACACGGAAATCGTAACTCCCATAAAGTAACAATAAATAAAGCATGCATATTTTTTTTTTAACAGAAACTATAAACATAAATATATAAAAGGGGGCTACGCACAGCCATGCGTTACAGAGATGGTAGCTTCAGCAGAAAATGTACATCAAAAAGGCTGTCAAAGAGGACCAGCCATGGGATTGTCCAAAATACCCTGCAAACTGACTGTTCAAAGCTTCTAAAACTGCTATAGGGGTAGACCCTTACGAACTGAAAACAGATAAGGAGGAAAAAAACATTAAACATAACTTAGAGGGAACAGATTACTACATATTCTTGTTGTTTCTCGACTGGACTACTGACTCCTCTTCCATGGGGAGGGCCGCTTCAGCAACTTCGCCATTGATCTCGCCATTAACTCGGCTGGCCTGATGCATTTCAATGAATCTCTGAAGATCCTCTTGAATTCTGTCCATTTTCCCATGCATCTCCCGAAGGCTGCTCTCATTATCATCAATGCGGGTGTCGTTATTGCTTACTTGCTGGGAAGTATAGCTTACTGTTTCAGCCATCTTCTTTATCTCCTCACTCATTTTTTTGGTATCCACAACGTTAATGGCCAGAAGCTCATATAGCCTGCGAAGATTCTTCTTAATATCCACCCAATCGCCTCCGTGTGCCATACCTTTAACCCCAGGCGAAATGG